>WIPJ01000757.1:113403-177705 GCA_018155075.1 Cassiopea andromeda | reverse complement strand
CCCCCATCATTCAATTGTCTTTCTAGCTAGCTTGCTTGCTAACTTGACAGTATTCAGCAGGTGTTCTAAAATCTCACTTCTGACACCACATGTGACAGGATAGCCAAGAGAAAACTCAAGTTTATCACTAAGTTTTTTTCTACATATAATCAACTATAAACGATCAGCTACTCACTAATGTGACTGCTGAACCCAACTGCCTAAGTTGCTTCTTTTGTATACCATATGAGATACCCAAATTAGCCCCCTTACCTGATAATTCTAAATACGCAATAAAACAGAAACGTACTCATACTTTAACTGCATTGCTCCGACAAAGGACAACTTAAATGTGGATAACTAAATTAAATTGTGTTTAATGCACATACATAACTATATCCTAGCAACCCTAAACAAGCATAGCAAAAGGAGTGATTAATACGCAAATGTAAATATGAATGTTACCTAATTATGACCTAATGTCCTAATAATAAGTAAAAGCAGCAAAATAGGGGTAAATAGAATCTACGGCCTATCACAGCAGTGTATATCACTAGATGTTATTTGATATTCCCTCTGCCTTACTTTCACCTTGTTATCTAACAAAGTGATTTTTGCTTATTCCCACATGAAAGTCTTTATGAAGTGATGACTTGATTTGCCTGCTATTTTTAAGTTTTACCATTGTGTTCTTAGTTCTGAATCATCATATTAGTTTCATATGATTTTTCTTTTTTAACAAGACATAGTATATACTTTAATTGCAAGAGAATGAAAGAAGAGACTAGCTTTTTACCATAGTGCACTCTAAATGCAGGCAATTCCACCCCTGATACACCCTGAAATTACCCTTGGAAAGACAAGATATGTCTCCACTTGCCTGTTCTTGCTGAGAAGATCATGTATTTTTCAACAGTACATGACACTGTGAAGAAGTACATGACACCCTGTCAAGCATGGTGATTGATTGATGACATCACATGTCACTGAGAAGGAGCATGTGACCCCCCTGTCATGTGTGATTGGAATGCAGACCAAAATTGTCAGCAAAAATTTCGCAGAAAAGTGTGAACTGTGCTTGCATACCTTTGCTAGAATGCAGGGTCCTACGTTTCCTTCCTATCTTTTTTAGAACCCTGCATTCTAGCGACGGTATGTAAGCATATTTCATACTTTTTTCTGCCAAATTTTTGTTGACACTTGTGTTATGTATTTCAGCCATGCATGGCAGAGGGTCACATGCTCCTTCTCAGTTACCTCAGTCATTAATAAATCACCATGCTTGACAGGGTGTGATGTGCTTCTTCATACTGTCGTATGCTGTTGTCAATGTATGATCTTCTCAGTGTAAACAGGCAAGTGGAGACATGTCATGTCTTTCCAAGGCTAATTTCCGAGTTTGTAGAGGGTGTATTATATAACATTGTCTGGCTCACAGCAACTTATATGTATTGTTATCTTTGTAGTATTGTGTATAAAAGTGAATAAGTGGTTTGTTACTTAAGATGAATTATGCAAATTTTATTAAATACCCCTGGCTTTAACTCAAGTTTTTGTGTATTTGTATCACATCCTAGCAATTTTTTTCATGAAGACCAGAGCAGTAGCTGGTGTCAAGCGTTTAAGACAAGAAAATTTCTTAAGAGCTGTCTGCTTTTTCTTTTTACACTTGCATTTTGACAAGCATGTAAATCATCTAACAGGAAAAAGTTATTGCCTGATAGTAGCACCAAAGTGACAGTTACTGTTATATAGATATAATTGCCTGCCAAACATTTATTTTTTCTACTGTGACAGAAGTATCCAAATGGCAAAGGATGCTTATAGAATTAGCATCTATTTTTATTGCAAATGTTTGTGGGTTACCCATGACAGATTCTGTTATGGAACGCAATCATTCTTTCTATAAGACATTACTTTTCTTCAAGTGGTACAGACTTTTATGGAGTGCTGTATAGACTGCTCCTAGTTTGCAAGTTTTCTCTGAGGATTGATTTGTTAGTATTTTAAGTAGCACTAAATTTTAAGAGCATTGAGTACACAACTGGGCAGACACAGATGCAAAGAGTGTTTTGTGTACTTTTTCTACAATTTAAATCAGGAGGCAGCATTACATTTGAATGTTTGAATGCCTTTCCTTTGATGCTTTTTCCTATAAATAGTGGTTTATCTGTATTATGAACGTATATCTGTTTCTTATGGACATGGCATTGAGGGTAAAAAATGAATTTCATTAAGTTTTCCAATATAACATGCTACAATCACACTGTCTGTCATTGTATTTTTTTGTTACAGAATTGGGACTTGTGTCATTCTTTTCCACATTTGTGAGCTGTATAAATGTTAGTTGCAGCTATTATGAATGGGCTATTTTGCTAGAATGAGATTTTTTTTGGAAAATAGATTCTACAATTTCAAATATCTACAGTTTTGTTTACTACAGCTTTTACATAGCATATATTCTTAACTGGTGATTAAGTTATAGAATTGTAGTAAAGCACCAAAAAGAGGCAACATTTCTAAACATACTGAAATGCTTTTTTCCATCTGACACTTGCCAGAGTATGAACTGTAAGATTTCCACCTTTCGGTTGCTACCCAACACTTCATACTCTGACGAGTGTAGTATTTAGAGGTTAGTGCCCAGGACATTCGACAGTGTGACATTTAATGAATGCTGTATAATACATTGAGTAAAGAGAGTCTTGGTATGTTCCATTTCAAGAAGGTTTTTATTTATTGAATATTTCCTATCGAACACATACAGAAACATTAAACTGGTGACAAGGATTAATTCAACTGCTACGTAATGACGTGCACCATGTCCACCATTTCGCTGCATCCTGTGCCGGAGTTTAACCCTGACATTGAAGTGGGAGTGAGTCTTGCTAATCGATGGCAAAATTGGCTCATTGACTTCAAAATGTTCATCGCAGCATCTGGCATTACCAATAATGCACGTAAATGCGCTCTTCTCCTCCACCAGGCTGGCTCAAGGATTCGTGACATCTTTGCTCAGCTATCTGATACAGGTAAAGCAAATGACTTTGACACAGCAAAGGACAAACTTACACAGCACTTTCAACCACAGAAAAACGTCAGGTATGAAGTTTATGTTTTTCATAAAGCCTTTCAGCAAAAGGAAGAACCTCTAGATCAATAAAATATGTGTTTGAGAGCATTGGCAGAGCCATGAGAATTTAACAACTGAGAGTTCGAGTTAGAAGAACAGATTATAATAGGGGGTATGTAGACACATATTCATAAACAAGCCTTACGTGACCCTAGTTATGATCTTAAAGCCATGCTTCTTGATGGTAGGAGAGGTGGAATTAGTAAATTTCAGCCTGCTAAAATAGAGGGTTAAGAACAGATGTCAAAGCCTAACTGTGATTGCCCTACCCCTCACCTCAACGCCTGCCCTGCAAAAGGAAAGTGTCATAATTGCAGGAAAATAAATCATTTCACAAAATTATGCTGTGGAAAACCAGGAAAAGGTTGCAAATCCGGGCAAATGTGCACTCAAAATTTCTCACGTTTGAGACAACACACTCCAGTAAAACAGCTTGTCCACTCCTACAGATGATGAGTACCTCAATCCTGTTTGTGGCAGTAAAAATCCACGTCCTCATGCTACCATCAAAGTCTTAGGAGATTCCTTTGATGTTCTTATTGATACAGGCGCTAGCATAAACTTCATTGATGAAGAAACATTCTTGCATATGAAAGATGCACATTTACTTGAAACTCGTGCAAAGGGATTTCCCTACAATTCATCAAAACCTGTTACGTTCAAGGGGAAATTTCAAGCAATGGTAAAAACAAAGAAATGCTATGCCGTCGCAATGTTCTTTTATGGTTAACAGCAGTGACAGTGGAAACTTGCTGAGCGCACAAACAGCACAAGAGTTAGGGCTAGTAAGTCTTAATCTGTGCAAATTGGCGGCAACCAATACATCTAATCTACCAAAAACAAGTGGTAAAACATTATCAAGCATTCTAAATAAACACGGCAATGTATTCAATGGCATAGGCAAACTGAAAAATCAACAGATTGCTCTTAATATTGATGAAATGGTTCAGCCAACTTTGGAGGTGACGACGCATCCTGCATCATATTAGAGAGAAGGTTAAGCATGCCATTAATCAGCTTGTAGCAGTTATCAAAAGGCTCAACTATGGAATGAATGCTGCCGCAGAACTTTTCAAGCATACACTACAGACAGTGCTACATGGATTGGATGGTGTTCGCAATTTAGCAGACGATATAATCAATTTTGCAAAGACTCAAGAAGAGCATGACCAAGCACTCTCTGCCTGCGTATAACGTCTTGCAGATCATGGCCTAACTTTGAATGCCTCCAGATGTCAGTTTTTGACAGATTCCTTGTTGTTTTTCAGTCAGGTTTTTACAGCTGAAGAGACGAAACAAGTCCCAGCTCACATTCTTGATTTTCAAAATGCTTCAGTTCCCACCAATGTCCATGAAGTTAGGAGTTTTCTTGGTATTGCGAACTACAGTAGCAGGTATATTCCCAATTATGCGACAGTTTTAGAGCCATTACGAGTTCTTATAAAGAAAAATACTCGTTTCACATGGACTGCAAGTCATCAGACTACCTTTAATCAAGTGGAAAGAGCATTAACACGAGCTCCAGTTATGTCCTACTTTGACACAACAAAAGATATGTTCATAACTGTGGATGCCAGTCCTGTTGGCATATCTGCCATCTTGACTCAGAAAGGGACAGATGCAGACAACTTGCAAGTCGTTGCCTATGCCAGTCATGCCCTTACTTCCGTTGAGCAATGCTACTTGCAAACTGAAAAGGAAGCACTTGGGATTGTTTGGGATATCAAGCATTTCCATTTATACATATATGCTTCTCATTTCACCTTAATAACAGATCATAAACCACTCAAGATCATCTATGGTAACGTTAATTCTAAGCCATCAGCCCACATTGAAAGATGGGTACTTCGCCTTAAACCCTACTCATTTTTCGTCATGTATAAGCCAGGGAAAGACAACCCTGCTGACGTCCTGTCATGTCATCCATCTTCAGAAAGCATCTCGAGCAGTCATGGCTGATGAATACATTAGTCTATTGGCCTTATCATCATCATCATCATCATCATCATCATCATCATCATCATCATCATCATCATCATCATCATCATCATCATCATCATCATCATCATCATCATCATCATCATGATGGATGGATGATGGATGATGGATGATGGATGATGATGATGATGATGATGATGATGATGATGATGGATGATGGATGATGGATGATGGATGATGGATGATGGATGATGGATGATGATGATGATGATGATGATGATGATGATGATGATGATGATGATGATGATGATGATGATGATGATGATGATGATGATGATGATGATGATGATGATGATGATGATGTTGCAAAACGGACAATGTCAAAGAAAGACAAGGACTTGTTGTACATCATTCAGATAGGCTGCATAGAGAACCCGATCATCTAGGAGTACCAATACTAGCAGACATCTTTTGTTGAGAGACTTGTTTTAGGAAAAGGGGAATGATCTAGTATTTAGAGACTAGTGCCCAGGACACTGGACAGTGTTATATTTAATGAATGCTGTATAATACAGTGAGTATAGAGAGTCTTGTTATGTTCCATTGCAAGAAGGTTATTTATTGAATGTTTTCTATCCAACAAATTTGGAAACATTAAAATGAGAGTCAGATGAAAAAAGCTTTTCAGTATGTCTAAAAATGTTGCCACTTTTTCTGCTGTAGTAAAGTTCTGTAGTACCAACAGACTATTTAAGTAGAATTGACAATTGAACAAAACTTACCTGCAACTTGAAGTTTCATTGTAACTCTATGAATCACCAGCCAGTAGTGAAGGAGTTGTACGCCCACCCTGTGCAATCCCTATCGAAACTCCTTCACCCCAAGATGTTTCAACACTTATACTCTAGAATCTGGCTGGTGCATGTGCAACACTGTCTCTCAGGCTCATTACATCAAGGCTCAGAGTCAATGGACTGATAAGGGGAAAGTAAGATTTTTGCTTCGTAAGGTTTTACACTCTGCTACTTTCTGTATTTTTTGTAAGCATTCCTCAGAAAGTGAGAATTGCGTCTGCTGCGCTAAACATTTGGCAATTTGCTCCATGAACTACACAAAAATAGACTTAAGCTCAGTTTATAGTTGAAAAAATTATTGATTAAAGCAAAAAGCATTAAGGGTGAAGCATAGCCTACAGTTGTCGAAATTTTTGCTGAAGGTCGGAATTTTTTCTTAGATGCTTTAAGCAGAAAGTATTTGCTTCCTAAATGAAAATGCATATATAGTTGACCTTCTGGTTTGACTCAAAATTATGTAATCAGTTGTGACATTGCAGTATAGCAACCAAAGTCGTATGTTCAGAGAGGTAATATTACTTGTTGTTGACGTAGATAGCATCATCAATATTTCTTAATGTTGAATAACGTTTGTGATGAAGAACTCATCGAAAATCGACAAATTCATCCCAAACCTATTATTTTCCAATTTCTCCCAAAGGTAGGCCATTATTTTGAGCTTTCTGGCATTGATTATTACAAAGGATTTCATTCATTTGTGCTTTTGGGCAAGCTGGCCAAGACAGAATTTGGCAAAAGTGTGCACTGGACAGAGCAGAAAGTGCATTTTGATTGAAGCACTTCTATGATGGCTCTTAAGGAAAAAGTTGAATATTTTTCAACTCCTTAATTCCTTGCGTATTGCCTTAAGGTTTGCGATCACACCCCCACTAAAGTTGCTTAAGCATCGTTAAAGAAAATTATAAGTGAAAGGAAAATTAATGGGGATTATTGAGCATACTTTCTGGAAAATTATCGGAAAAAGTACGAACTATAAACCAGGCTTTAGATAAGGCTGCTGCTGCTTTTCAATGCAGAAAGCTTAACTGGTTTAAATAGCTCAATTCTCCCTCTGGGATAAAGCACAAAGAGAATTTGAATTCAGATATATAATTTATTTGCAGATTTCACTCCGCCTTATTACTGGTTGAGAAACGCTTGTGATACAGTTTGTCAAACCTGCAACACTGCCAAACCTAGGACACTAAATCACCAGTGAATTTTTAGTGGAAATAGATTATTTTATAGACATCTTCATATGAACTTATATGGATGTTGTAGGCTTCATCTGGGAAAGTGCTATCAAGATTTTAGCAATTTAAGCATTATCTCAATAGACTTAAAGAGCACACAATGTACTTTTGAAGATCTTTTTGTGTCTTTCACAGAAAGCCAGCGTGCCTACAGATTTGTCCAAGGGAAGGATTGGGGATTTAAAAAGTTCATTAGAAGAGATTTCTTACTTGAAGAATCAAATGGCTTACTACCAGAAGATAGATTAACAATATTTTGTGAGGTATGGGAGGCTTTCTGTTCCTATTAGTAAATTTATATCATTCGAAATCAAGAAAATCAATCTTTTTATCAGTAGAAGATGGTATCAATACGAGAAAGATGAATTCAAGACTCAGTTGTTTCTATCTTCAATTTAATTTCTATCTGAACAATTTCATCCTATGCAGTGCACTACTCTGACTTTTGCAAGATACTGTATTGCCCAATTGAAATGGTACTTTTATATCTATTGGCTTTCCCTATTTCCAACCCATTTATCTGGCTACTATTATAATGAACCCATACTTTCCTGTCACTTCATGTAGCAAGTTCAAATTTTCTGTATATAGCTTGTGCCAAGAGTCTGCTGTAGAGTCACCACTTATCCCACGAAGATCTTTTCTGGCACAATAGGTTTAGAACTCGACAAATGTTAAGTTAAATCAGGTGATTACATTGCCACATTGAGGTACTTTTTTAAGAGTTGAAAGCTGCAAATTGCTTGGGTAACAGTTAAAATAACATATTTGGCTGTAACTTGAAGTTGAAGGTTAGTGGCTAATCCAGATCCCCTTGGTTGCATGTTAGCACTTGATCTGCACCACAAAAAGCAAAAGAGATTTGACGGCTCTGCGTACCATTCAATCAAAGATTGTTGGATGTTATCGCAATATTTTGCGCAAGTCAGTTGCAAGAGTAGCATTTATCTAGTTTGTGGCATTTTTGTAGACTTCTGGCTAGAAAATCATAGTCATCACGTACATGAACGTCCAATCAACATGGACTTCTTTGTGGATGTTGAACTAGGCTGCATTTCCCTTGCTAGCCAACATTTTTCTTATTCAAATTTACCTTCGTGTGCGGGTTGCTAACTTTCTGAACACTTCCTAGATATCATTTTATATTTACATTTACTTCAACAACTTGTTATAATTCTGCAGATATTTTATTCACATTGGTATTGTGGCACATTATTTGCATTGTTGTTCATTACTTACTTTGTTAGTTATTGTGAAGGGAAGTTGCTGTCAGCAAGAAATCAGTGGGTTGTCATTGACTTATCTGAAATGATTGAAGAAATGGAAGTTGATGACTAAGAATGAGTGAGCTTCATAAAACAAACCCATTAAATCATAGTTGGTATGCTCAGAATCTATGGAGAGGACCACAGTTAAATGAACAGTCAAAATACTTTAAATGAACATTGTTACTGGCACTGCTGTCTATTCAGATTAACTACCTTCATCACAATATTCTTTTGATGAATCCTTGCTGCTATATTCAGAATGGATGCTTCACATGAAAGAAACTGTTATTTGAATCATATGCGACATCCAGCATAATAGAAAATTATATTTACTGTTCTGTTTTGATGTATTTGTGCCTTTGCAATACCACCGGCCTGCTTTTAGGTCACAGAAATGGGTATCCTTATCCCCAACATACGTAGTCAATCGTATCGGCTCTATGTCTTTTGCACGTTATGACTCAGTGTTACAACAACTTCTGTCTTGTGAAAAGGTGAGAATGGGAGCCTTGAGAGAGGTGGATTTTGACGAGAAACAACTGGGAATGTGAAAGGAAATACGCGAGTGAGAGCAAAACCACGTTAAATCATGGGGTTTTGCAACATTCTCTGCAACAGATCAAATTTTAGTTTTTTCCCGAACTTCCCCTTTAATGTATACATTTTCTTGCCCTAGCCCTAAGGAAGTGGACAAAACTGTAGTATATCTTTGCTACAGCTGTGAAAGTAAATCTAAAGGTCCAAGTTGTAGCTTCGGTTCATTCGATTTCGGTTCATTAAATACCACTCACTCATGCCCATGGAGGATACCGGCAAGGCATCATTATAACAATATCCCATACCCTTTACATGGTAATGACCATAGAAGTTATATATCAGTAGTAGAAATTAAAAACATTTTGAATCTTTGTTAACATGCACATCCTTGTTGATGCACATCATAGAAAATAAACACGAACAAAACATAGCAAACAATGTACCAGTAACCACAAGTTCAAGCATGAAAATTCGAATATGGTTTATGTATATGTGTCTCTGCTAGGCAACGTAGTTCTACCACAAAGCTAGTATACGCAATAATTTGAGTCAGGTTTCAACTATAATGAACAGGTGTTCAGCCTTGAAATATGATGAGCAGGCATTTAACTTTGAAGTATAATGAGCAGACATTCAGCCTTAAAGGGCCTTGCCCTTCAAATGACCAGACATAAATGAACATTACTGAATTACATATCAATGCCAAGGCTACATCAAGGCAACATTCTAAAATACATACCAAGGAGCCTATGAAGATAAGAGCTCTGCCTCTTTGCTGGAGTGTGCATATTATACTTGGTTGTATTGGAAAATAAATATGAATGTTTAAGGGGTTCAAACTGCTATTACATTTCACACTTCATGAACTGTCTTTAGCATATCTACTATGCTCGGTGTGTACATAGAGGTACAAATATGCAAAGTCATGTAAATAAGAAAATCCCAGCAATGGTTGCTACAATTAATTTTGTATCACAATAATTAATGATGTGGCCTCCATGACAGTATCCTTCCCTTTAGCATTTAGAGCTACCTGTAGAGATGCAACTTCTTTCAATGTCACTTTATCATTTGCTACATAATCTCAAACTAATCCCAGAACTAGTCCCAGTTTTAAATTTCAAGCTGAAAGGCTTTCCAATAATTCCACATGTCTATAATTTGGATTGAAGTATCTGAATTGGCAACACTCTCCCAACCTTTAGTATTTACATCTGATTTCATTTTCGGTCATGAATCGAATAGCACATTTTAGGAGTTTTTTATATTTGACTTTTTTCCAATGTGACAAGCATCCCTCAGTCACCCATGGATACTAATACTAACCCGATGTTTGATTGCCTTCTAGCTTATCAAAGACAACTCATAGTGTAAATACTAATGAAGCATTTTACCTTTAGGTAAGTGTGGTGGCAGATTCTGTCAATATATCAGGCCAGACTGGAATGGGGAATTTCAAAGTGCCTGAGGATAATTTAAGCAGTGATTTAGGCAAGCTCCTTGAAGAAGGACTATTCAGTGATATTATGCTTATTTCTGGGGACCATCAATTCCCAGTGCACAAGGCTATATTGGCATCTCGTTCACCTGTGTTTGCTGGAATGTTTAGGCATATTGAAATGGAGGAAAGTAAGCAAGGTGTTGTTCAAATTCAGGACTTAGAGCCAGAGGTATTGAAAGAAATGCTGAAGTTTATCTACACTGGAAAAGTGTCACAATTGGAGACTATGGCAGATGATTTGTTGTCAGTAGCAGATAAGGTATATATGTACTATTTTCCTGTATTGCTCTTTGCATAGTCTTAAGCCATTCTATGTTTAGGCAACTTGTTAGAATTTCTTAGAGTTAAAGTCCAATGAAGCATTTTTTATTTTTAGTGAAGTTGCATAGATATAGGTAAAGTAAGGCTCTTATATGCTCTTGACTGTAAGGAAAATGCCTGTACAGAAGTAGAATATTGACGTTGAAGAGGAGATGAAGTTGGGGACGAGTTCCTGTCTTTTCCACCATGGTCACTGTAGTGTTTCCACCCAGTCTGCAATCTCCGATTAGTTCAAGTTGAGGTATCGTGTGTGCATAAATGGCAATAGGTTTAGGCACTCTTCATCTTGGAATACATAGTATATGTCATGATTCTATATTGTGTTTTATTACAGTATCGGATATCAGATATAGAGTATCGGTGCTATTGCAAAAGTACATGGTTACTAAGCATGTTGTTGTCGTTTGTTGCATAATGCATAGGACATGTTCTTCTAAACAATATAGTTTATTACCTAAGGTGGTAGAAGAGAGTTGATTTTAACTCCTTAATGTTCATCACAGAAGCTCATTTCAGTCTGGCAGATGCTCCCACCTTGTTTATTGACTCTGATCTCAGGTGCTGATATCATCATAAACTGGTTTTTAGATTTATACTAATAAATAACCTAGTAGCTGGATTGACATGGAACCTGTGGTAAACATATTCTCAGAAAAAATTACCATGTATCAAAGAAACTTGAAAGAATCTTGGAAAACCATCAATCATCTCCCAAATAAACGGTCCAAAACAACAAACATCAAAAGTTTACTAGGGGACAACTCAAATAACATTATTGACAAACAGGAGATGTCAAAAACTATGAGCAGTTATTTCTGCTCTATTGGGAAGGATTTAGCCAATGAAATTGAAGAAAGACCAAATCCACTCCTTATTGGTCAATATTTCATAAACTGGAATGTAATGGAAAGATTAAGACTGCTAAAGGATGTGGCTATGACAACATATCTAGCTTTTTTCTTAAACTTGCATTGCCTTTCATGTCAAGTTCCCTCGCACACCTTTTCAATATTTTTATTGAGACTAGCACATTTCTTGACATGGAAAGTTGCAAGGTTTACACCAATCTTTAAAGAAGGGGACAAAAGTAATAAATCAGATTACCATCCTATTTCTGTGTTGTCAGTCTTAGCTAGACTGTTTGAGAAACTAGCTTTTGATCAATTGTACCATTACCTGGATGCAAATGGACTTCTTTCACCACAACAATCTGGATTCAGAGCCCACCATTCAACTGCTACATCTTTGCCAAAGTGCACTGACGACTGGTATAATGGGCATGACACTGGTCAAATGACAGGTATTGTACTCATTGACTTAAAAAAAGCATTTGACACTGTCGACCATGATGTTCTCAGTAAAAAGCTCATCTTCTATGGTGTTCATAATAGGGAGCTTGAATGGTTCAAATCATACCTGCCTTTTATGAAAAAGTTTACTCGAGTTAATAGGGTGGATTCAAAAGTAGAAGAGATTGAAATTGGAGTGCCTTAAGGTTCTTGCCTTGGACAGTTGCTTTTCCTGGTCTTTATCAATGACCTTCCACTACTAATTAATAACTCTAAAGCACCCTTATATGCTGATGAGACCAGTATTTATTGACGCTCAAGGGACTTTTCTCAACCTAATAAGACATTAATGATGATTTGGATAGAGTAGAGGACTTGATAATAGGTAACAAGCTGTTCTTGAATGTAGCTAGAAGGTAGCAAGCTGTCCTTAAATTGCTTCACATATTAGACATAATTCTTTAATGGGCTCAAGCATTAGATTTAACTCTAGAATAGGAAGTAATGAAGTTGAGATTCGCAATAAGACTGTCTTTGGGGGTTCAAATAGATGACAAGCTTAACTGGCAAGAGCATATAAATGAAATCTCAGCCAAAATCTCGCGTGCAGTTGGGCTATACTGCTGCTCTGTGTGGAGCTGCTGTATGCTACTGAAATTCAGCATCTGCAGAGGCTTCAACGCAGGGCAGCTAGAATTGCATCAAGTACATAGAAAAGATTTTTTAATAGATTAGAATTGGATTACGATCAGTGAACAACTATAGTTTTGATCCCTGCTATTTGACTATGTCCTCGTTGAAAGTAGGTAGTGATACAACTCTCCAAAATATAGAAATTTTCCCGGGCCCATTGGCTAATTTGAGGATTTTACGGTTGTACAATACAAAGAAAGAGAATAGGCTCAACTACTTCCTACCAACAACAAAAAATACAATGAAATAGACACAACACACAAAACATTGAAACTACTTCCATAGCTCATGCCTACTATGAGCAGTTGCAGTATTCAGACAATGTTTAGCACTACGGTTGTCCTTCTGTATAAACTGAAAACACTGTTATAATTTTCATTCAGGCAAGTATATTGTACGCTCTTGTTGTCTTCAGTGAGTACCACTAACTTGTTCAGTAGACGTAAGCTCGAAGCAATGGTGGGCATCAGTGGAAAGGGTGCTATTCCTTTCATTTGGGCAAAAGATGTCATGCCTAAGTGCCCTCTGTAAGAGCTGAGAAGGTCGCTAAATCTTTCCTTCGGGCAAGTACATACTGCACTGTTGTTGCCTTCTGCAAGCACCAATGAATAGGTCAGTAGAACTATTCTCAAAGGAACGTTGTGCATCTGCAATTGCCTTCTGCCAGTACTGATGAGGATGTATCTTCCTTCCTCCAAGCAACATCGACCATGTATAAATTTCCTCGGCACATACTAAATGAGCCTGCTATTTAAAATATCCTTTAGACTTGGTGTAACGCATACATCTCAGGCATACGATCAATCTGATGAATTCTCACCTTTACACCAAGTACCCTACTGTCCAATCTTAGCAAAGGATTATAGCAATAAACCCACTGCTACAGAACCATTTCAATCACAAGAGGGTAGAGCGTAGATCATGTAGCTGAATTGCCAGTCTCCGATCGACAAAATAATTCCTTAATGTTTTACATAACTAAAATATTTCTATCCTCATATTTGGCTTAGAATGTATAAATCTGCATGTAAGAGTGACCTGCAATTGCTCATTGCAACTGCCTTAATAACTTTAACACAAGAAAGCCTCCAAAGCTACATGATACAGCTGCCCCTGGATTGCTGAATATAAATGAAATATATAGCTAATTGTAAAAGGCCAAACTGGCAAACATTATGCGATCTAACAAATGAATCACAATATTTATTAAACTACATTAATAATACATTTACCAAACAACACACGTGGAACTCCACTGTACCCTTTGTCTTATAAAATTGACACATTTGACTCTTTTTCCTATAATTTCATAGCCTATGCTTACATGCAATTTGCAACTGCCCAATAATGTTAGTACTGAATGCTACTACTGGAACTACCTACCATGTGTCATAGTGTTCTACAATTTTTTGAGACATTCACGGCAGTTCTGCTTACTCAGTGATATATGAGAAAAAATTATAGAGTAGATACAAATATGTTTTTCACTGGTTTTCCGGGATGGTGTAAGCATTAAAATTACTTGTCGGGGGTACCAAGTCATCATGTCTGCTTGTGTTTGCTATAGTAGTGAAGTGATTTGCATCAATCATAGCTTTCAATGATTTTCTTGCATTGCTACGATAAGAACTGGTGAGTTGAGACCATTATACTTTCATGTCCCCAGTGCAAACACGCATTTGATTGCTAACTGGGCTCCAGATGTATCCTACTGTGCACACACAAAGCTTTTTCAGAGGTTTGTCCTACACAATCCTATGTTTACAGTTTGCACATAGGTAATGTGCAAACCGTCCCACACATGTAATAAGTGGGACAGTGTGCTTACATTTCACACCTTGTCTATGGGTTGGCATGCATGTGCACATATGATCTTGCCCAAGAACTGCCGTAATTTGCAGGTTGGACTGTCAATGCGAGCACATAATAGCACACAAATAGATCATCGATTTTTTGTGGATAGAATAGGGAGCTGGGCCTATTTACATTCTTTTTTCCAGCAGATCTTAGGCCCCTATACATGGCACCTTAAGCATGTCTTAAGTGGCCAATTATATTCTGCTTGTGCAACAGATTTCAGGACTCTTCCTTTCTTTACTTGATTGCATGATGAACATCTTTTGCATTCCATCTAGGCCACAGCTTGCCACAAGGTGTATCGTTTTGCACTTTGAATTGTATTAAACCTGTCATATTACAACTTTGCAACCTTTGGAATAAGCATTTGTGGAGTCTTCCAATAAAGTCGTTGCAAATTTTGCACAAATGCAGAAATGATTCTTGGCTCATCATAGAGTTTGTGTGCCAATACTTTGTATCAACTTTAAATTGTTCTTCTTTGGAAGGATACTCTACATTGTCATTTTCATGCCTTTGATACAGGCCTGTTCGTTATGCTGCTAATTATTTACATGCTGAAAATCCTGTCCTTGCATATCCAAATTGTATATCATTTCAAGAATGAAAGAGTGCAAAAACTATCTGCAAAAATTCATTTGCCTATATTACTCCAAAGATGCACCAACAGCTTTTAGTCGTCCGTCATTTTTTCTTTTCATTTTGAATCTCCAGAGGGCAAAATGAGGTATTTGCCTCATAGGGTAGGAGAACAATTGAAATACGCAAAACGTTCCCGCTCAGAGTAGGAATTCGGCCCTCTTCATCTTTAAGCAGAGTTTGCTCATATCAATTACCAAAAAATACCCGTATGAATAACACCTGCTCCACAAGCAATTTTTTCTATGACAAGTTTTCTATGATAAGTTTTCTGCTCGTGTAAATGGGGCCATAGGACAATTTTTTCCATGACAAGTACACTTTCACAATCTAGCATGCCAGGTTCTAAACAAGTGTACTTGCCATAGAAAGAATTATCATGTGACAAATTGCTCGTATGTCTTTCCATTCCGTTTTTCTCATTGTTTTGCTGCATTCTTGATTGCTTCCACTGCTCTTGGAAAAGACATTTCTCATCAGTGTATGCTGCGTTTACAAGATCAATTTTCACCCGTTATTGAATACTAACCATTGAACACTTGTTGCCCATTTACACGAGTAAGGAAACATGTCATGGAAAATTGATCATTGACCTTAGGCTTTTTCCTGCCAGTTCTACATGCTGGGCAACATTATCCATGGGGTAAGTAAGGACCAATTTCCACTGTCTACCATTAGAAGATTCAGTGAAACACCTAAAATGGTTGCCAAAAGTATTGGAATGCATAGCACAATTTCAGCACTTTTCTGTCATTTCCCTCCCCCTCCCCCCGTACAATTTTGATTTATATCCAGATATGAGTTCAGTCACTTAGCATTGGGGTACGATACGTTCTAACCAATGTCTTATCTTCAATACTCAACATTGTTACGGGGGGGAGTGGGCTATTTTCCTCTACAGGGTGATTTATTAATAAGGCCTTTGAAGGGGTGGCAGAGTACATTGGCAGCTGTTTTCCGCTGCGTTCCAGGTACTTTTGACAATGATTGTAGTATTGACGTCACGAGTGCAATTGATATAGCATAAATTGACACCTTGAAAGCTGTGATTTTACCAACTTTGAAAGTCAAGATATTTTTTTTTCTTTTTCTTTTTGAAACGAGGCGATGCTCCATATTTTGAAAAATACAGAAAATCTTCAAGAAGCATGGACACTTTAAGTAATTACACCATGTAACAACTTTTTGTTTAACTAATTTTTTTGGCTGTTTATGTTTGGTTAAAGCTCAAAACTGAAGAAAAATTGTATATTTTTCCCCTAATCGATATTACGAAAATTGTATCAATATTTTGAAAAACACAAAATAACTCTTGTTTTAGTAGTAAACCGCCATGTTACTACATTCAACATAACGAAATATGTCCAGAGGTGATGTAGAACACGTGGAGCATCTAAAATGGAAATATATTATTGTAAGGCATTTAAATGCTCACTCAAAACACTTAGATTTTCTGCGTTTCCTTGTATATTGCTTCTTAGTGTCACGAACCAGGCCCCATATGTTGTCCCCCATCAAATGCGCATTGTACTCCCCTTGGTAGCTCTTCTAAAAGACCAGAACGTCTTGCTGGAAACGCTCGCCATGCTCTTCTAAGTATGTGCCCATATTTGATTTAAAGAAATCCAAATGTAATTGCAGCATATGCTACTTCGGTGACATCCGGCAGCCCATTTTTTTGATGAGCATCCAAAAGATCATTGATGAGCTCTCGATAATTTTCTACTCTTTTGTTTCACATAAAACTATTAACTACCGAGACAAAACTTTGCCAGCCCCGCTTCTCCAGTATAGATAACGTTCCGGTGAACTCATGGTCCTTCATTAACTTCTTAATCTGTGGCCCACCAAAAATCCCACCCTTTATGTTTGCCTCAGACAGTTTAGGGAAGGCAGTCACCAACTGCTTGAATGCTTCTGGTTCCTTATCCAATGCTTTAACAAAATGTTTTATGAGCCCTAACTTTATTTGCAGTGGAGGCAGAAGGATCTCGTGGACAACAAGCGAAGCTGACACCACTTTTTTCTCGCCAATGATGAAGTCCGTCCGTGATTGCCATTCCAATGTTTTGTAGTGCTTATTCGTAGCACAGCTGTTCCAGTAACAAAGGTAGCACGGATATTTGGTAAAGTCGACGTGCAAACCTATAACGGAAAAAGGGATAAAATAAAGATTTCATTTCATTTTGGGAGCTGTAAAGTTTCATGAAATAAAGACAACAAACGAATAATTATAAAAATCTACAATGTTTAATTGGATAAACTTTTTCATCATTACACCACAGTCATATCTGTATGATTTTACAGAAGTCAACAATTCAAAAATATTTTACTAAAACTTGTTTTGAAATTTCTTCCAAATGAAATTAAAATAAATCATAGATATAAAATAAGAGAAGGGAATGCACTTGTACCTGACAAAAATGCAATCATTTTGAAATCTCCAATTACTTCCCAATTATGCTCTTCGTAGCTCAACGGACCCAACAGGTGCTTCACATTTTAGTAATTTTCTTTCAAATGAACGGAGTGCGCAATAGGGGATACTATGGTACACATTTCAATTGTGCAATAACACAGCTTTTAAGCTTCGAATCGAACCATCCATGAAAAGACTCCACTGGTTGGTTGGGATCGTACGGGAATCCAATTCATTTGAATAAGCCATTAATATCTTGGCAGAAACGAAATATTGGGAAAGCATTTTATGGAGTCCTCTCTGTGTTTTTATCCACTCTTTCAGCCTGGAAGTCAGTATCTCTGCATTTGACTTTGTTAATCCAAGATCCCTGATCAGCTCGTTTAGCTCTGATTGGTTCGGAAAATGACTTCAATAAAAGACATAAGATAAGGAATGCCATCATCTGTTTCACTGTTGGAAGAATCTTGGGAGACCGATGTAGGATAGTAGGGAATAGTAAGTTCTTAGCAGTGTTTAACGGGTCGCAGAGATGAAGGAAGGTCAGGATAGTCGAAGACATCTGTTTTCTTTCCCCTATGGTGACCAGTCACCACAACCTTGCAAAAGTAGCAGTTCTCCAAACGGTTTGTAGGCTCACGCCAGATTGTCGGCACTCCAAATTTCATTCGTCGACTTTTCCCTCCATACCACGCCTCCAAAGTTGATCGACAGCTTCCACAGATGACATGTAGCGCCCAACCTTTATCTTGGTCCCCAACTTGAACACTAAAATATGCGAAGAAAGCCACACAGAAGAGATTTCCTTCAATAATTGTATGTTTCACCGACATCGCGCTTATAAAAATACCACAACCATAACAGAAACTGTTAGGATCATGCTTACAGAAGCTGCGAGAAGTAGCCATTGTCATAGCAAAATTAACTGACTGAAATTCTACTTAAAAATATAATAAAGCTATCCCTTTGGTGAAGTCATTCAGTGCTGTTGAATGTAGCTGATATGTTGATTTAGTACCAAAAATTAAGTTTTCGAGTTTTCTCAAATATTGATGTAATTTTCTTAATATCGATTAAGGAATAAATCAAAGCATTTTTCTTCAGTTGTGAAGCTTAACAAAACATAAACAGCCAAAAGACTTAGTTAAACAGAAATTTTATTTTGTTTTGTTACATGGTGTTATTGGCCTGCTGCACAGCACTCTATGGCAGTAGAGGAAAAATTGTCTTCACAAATTCTCATGTTATATATTTGCCTGTGCAGACATAGATTAGTCTTGAGTGTCTAATTTTGTGGTTTGGAATAAACGGGGGTCAGAAATATTAGAAGCTAATAGGTTGGGGTAGGAATAAGCTGGGGGTTGAGCAAATCCTTTGAAATGTACGGTGGTATTGCTATGAAGATCTCTATGTTGATAAATTAGGTGTTTATTGCAATGAGAATGTAAGAAGAACAACAATATTGCTGACAAACAGGATGATTTGTTAAAATTATGTGCTTCAAGAATGTGTTGAAAAGTTTTTACCCAAAGTTGAAGGTTTTGTATTGACTAACAGCAATAAGAAAAATATATATCATTTTCTGCTATAGAACCTTCTTTCTTAATGTAAGCACAAAAAGCCATTTGCTGCTATTTTATTATCTACATTTAAAGATGAGCTGACGTTATGTACATTGCAGTTAGATATCATCGCAAAAACCATTTTTATGCTACCTTAGTGATGGATGGATTTGCCATTTCATTGTTTCCATTGAATGACTGAGCTACATCTTGGACAATAAATGGAAAACTTTCAGAAAAGTCTCCTTTTCAGTTCATTCCATATTCATTACTTACTGTTCGTTTTTTCTATTATTTTTTACTAATGCTATAACTATAGTTTCTCTGGTAACTATTGTTTTTACAAGGCTCTGCATATTGAACTGGCTGGGCAAAGCTACATCTATTTAACAGAGGTCAACTTTGCAAGAGCTGTTCATGATAGTTGTTCCATGAATGCAAATTCGTTTCAGATTGATCTGTCTGTGGTTTTGTATTGCTTAAACTCGCCAGTTTCCACTTCTGCTTCTTCAAAATACTGTGTTAGATGGGCACTAGGATTTTTGACATCACAGTAACAGTTCCATTCTTCTAAATAGCAAGATTGTTGAGTAGCTCTACATGTTACTCTCGCAGCTGCATGAGAATAATGCTCCAAGGCAACATCAAGATGAGCAGTCACTTTACTCATCATTGGTCCAACTATTATACGTTTTATGTTTTTTTGAATGATACATATACGAACTGAGTTTGTACTGCTTGCTTTAAAACTTTGCTTTCCTTGGACCGAAGTGATGCAAATTTTGAGAATCCAGATTTTCATGTCCGGAGATGAATTTCTCCACTTAGTACACTATTCCCGTCCGGAGATGAAGTGATACAAGATACTTTTGAATGATGACTTTTCTTAAGTACCATATTGCAGTCTGTTTTCCCAGTTATAAGCCCGCTTGTCATTACTATACTAGGATAGCTGTACTGTTTCTGTAATTTCGGCTACCAATGATCGTCTACGCTTAGAATCTTTGTTGGCTAGTATTAATTTCTTAATTGCAATCGTTTTGCATGTACAGCCATTTGGTGGGAAGATCCTACAATAGTCACCAAAAGTCCTGGGACACTTTGCACTTTTTTGTTATGAACTTAACTGTCACCCCCTCCTCCCCCTAAGCAATGTTATGCTTTGGGAGAAGTACATGTGATAATAGAGAAATTTTGCGTGCCCAATAACACTAAGTGTCTCGTGAGCAAAAGAACATTTTTTTAGTTGGAGATGGGGTCTTCTAATGTGCAAGGGTAGAGATGCTGAGAGGGTTATGTTTTTCCATAATGTTTTTGTAAGAATCCCGAGGCTTCAGTTCTTCAGTTGTGTTACTCAAAATTTCTAAAGATGTTCACGTATGCACATTCAATTTAGTTTTTGTCCAAAAGAAACAAGTATTGTTTTCCTAGATCTTTGGTGACCAATCTTGTCTTTCATGTTACTACTGTGTAGATTTAGTCCATTTTAGCACTGCTTCCGGCGTTTCCTAAACTCCATGATAGTTTACTTCACTGGAATGCATATGCATAAGCAAGAAATGAAACGTGTAAATGGTTTTTATTTTAGATACATAATAGCATATTTTACTTCGTGCACATAATAAGTTGTCTCCTTTTCACAGATTAACTTCGTTGCAAGTATTTATAGTATTTACTGTCATCTACCTTTATTGTTATGGAAACACAGATCATCAGATGTGTAACACTGATCTGTGTATATCAGTGTATGTATGCAGATCAGTTTCCCATTATCTGATGATCAATTTCACTTCCATTTCCTCACCATTTGGCATGAAATACCCTGTATTCATAGTATTTAAGGATTTGACCAGGATTCCTTTCAATTGGCTTTAGTTTTTATTTTTCCAAGCTTCCACCTTTTAAAGTTTTTTTTCTCTTGCAAACGCTAATGAGATATTAAATTTAGATACTAGTTGCCATTTGGCCGCAAACCTACAAAGGCCACGTTTAACTTGCACCAATTATGGTAGTTCTTTGAGCATTGGCCAGTACGTAGTACGTACGCAGAATTTTCAAAACTTTTGACTCCCCTCTTCTTTATACAAACATATGCTTTCTAGATCACCCTCGAATCTCTGTAAGTACTTTCAAATTCAAGCCGCCCCGTTGCTTTTCAGTGCTCAACCATGTTTAGCCAATTTCCAATGATATTTAAGCAATCAATTAAGAATAGTCACGATTTCTGCTCACTTGTAAACAGCTACCGCTAGCCACTCCTATGTATAGATTGTCACTGTCGCTCGCTCATTCTGATTGACTTAGATGAAGTTCACATCATTATCCCACATCTTCAAGTTCACATTCGTTTTTGATGTCAACATGTTAGCAATTACAGGTGCGTGAGGAAAACATTGTGGTGTTTTGGTGTGGTGATATGATTTAGTCAATTTCTATTGCGCCCGTGCATGTGTGGCAGGAGCCTGCTACCCCTTAACCAAAATGCATGCTTTACGTTGAGTCTCCCCTCCCCTTCTGCTGGTACATAATATTTGGATGACCCCCATTGCTTCTCCATTTTTAGTTATGTTTCCTGGAATTGCCTTTGCTACTAATGGTTCTTTCTCTGACTTACCTTTTACAGGGAGGTGGGCTTGATGAACTGGGATAAGTTCTGGAATAGTTGGTGTTTACTCTTGGGCACCTAACAGTTAGGGACATAGTAAAGAGGGGCTTGAAATTTTGTTGATAAAGCATAGTTTGGTGGAGTTAAGTTAATCAAACTTAAAATGGTTTTTCCGTAGTAGAGTTGGGTTGATAATAGATGAGAGGGAGGGGTTGAACTTCAATAGAAATTATGGTTACCAAAGACATTCAGAATGGTTTCAATTACTTTGTGACAAAAGTTGAAGTATATTAATAGCTATCAATCTTCCAGCAGGCAGCACTGTGTAAGTAACAACTACTTTTTGAACGTCTCCACTATTGTGTACTTGTACTTGCTACTATCTGTTATGGCTTGTTTTGTGCCCTTCCTTATGAGTATTGATTACGTTCACAAGGCCTTTGTATTTCCTTTACATTCCTTTTTAGAACTTTGCAATCTTTGATTGGGGTGGGATGTTAGTAAATTGGAGGAGTTGAGTTTCGATAGAATTCTTTTGTTAGGGGGACTTATTGGGTTCCCAAGGGTAAGCAATCAAAGCAACCAGACTGTCAAAAATTGAAAACAGGACATTCTTATTCAAGCATTTTTTACATGTACATGCTTTCTGAAATTTAAATGTCTGATGTCCGAGGGGAGGGAGGTTGGGAAGTTCTGAATAAGGAGAATATTTGCAAAGATGCAGGGAATACACAAATTCATCTTTTTTGCTAGCTTTCCTTTGTAAATGGTCCCTTATATACAAAGTTAAATATACTTTCAATGACTTTCCTGGGCCTTGAAAGTCTATGTCTTAGCAACCTTTGATCTATCTTTTATTTTTATTTGTTTATAGCTTCATGTTGAAAGGCAAATTATAACAATATTTCTTTGCTTCAACTTGTTGAGGTATGGAGCATTGAAAAGGTCTATTTCCCGTCCAGAAATTGGGATGTTTGCTTTAGAATAGCAAAATAAATATTGATATGACTATTTATATCTTATTGCAAACTTGAAGTTGGAGCCTATGATAATATTTTTGTTGATACTACAGAACTTTACCACAGCACGAAAAAGCTGCAAGTATGCCAAAAGAATGTTGCCGCTTTTTTGTGCTGTGATAATGTGTAAGGAATTTACTCTCATTGAGTTCGTCATTTATTTTGCCGTATCCTGCTTATTTGTAATAATAGGAGATTGAAAAGAAAGGAGTTTTTCTGAAGTACTAAAGGCAACATGCAAGAAACACTGCCAGTGTATTCATATTCATGGCATCTCAGTTGCCTAGCTTACATACGAGAATCTGCCGTTTTCCAGTTAGTTTTGTAGACCTTTGCTTTTATTTGTCTTTACCTCTAGTTACTGCAAAAACAGCATTTCATTATTCAGTGATGTTGTTCTTTGACCCATAAACTGTCTTTGTAATATAGGTTTTTAGATGATGATCAATGAAATTACGAGATTATAGTCTAGGCGCCTAGATTACGAAATCTAGTGGCCACAAAACTAATTTCAATAGTTTTAGGATGTGTTCTTGCTTTCATTTTGAAATAAAACGATGTAATTTCTATTTTAGTATGCACTGGATAGATTGAAAATGATGTGTGAAGAGACACTTGCTTACAATTTATCTGTCGACACAGTTTGTAATGTACTTATATTAGCTGATTTGCACAATGCTCAGAATCTCAAGTCAATCGCCATTGATTTCACTAATAGGTATGCGTTGTATTTGTAATTTGTTATAGTAAGCAATGTTGTAAGTAATGGACTCAATTGAAACTTGTTATGAGGTAGTGAAATTTGCTATTATCTTCATTTCTCAAAATCAGATTATTGCATAAGAAATTTTCCATACTTTTGACTTTTCAATCCCCGTCATCTGTGTGTTACATTGAAATTGGGACACTAATTCCATTCTTAGAGTTATGCGTATTTTCAAAATTTAAAAATGTTATCTGATGTACCTCAAAGTTCGCATTGTTATTACTCTCTCACAATTTATTCTATGCAGCTTTCCTTTTCATATACCAGTTCTATTAGGCTAGTTTATGTTATTCTCTCATCTCAATGTACCATGTTTCTCTCCATTTCTGCTTAGAATGCACTAATACAGAGCTTTGTTTACTACTATACAAAATAAACCTAGACCGTTGCAGGTCTGCCTTTCAGTTCTATTCTATTGAAGGATAGAAAGCTGCTGAGATGAATTGCCCACTGTTAATCATCATGATGTCCCATATTTGAGAAACATGCGAATAACATTGACGAAGTTTTAGAAAAACACTAACTTTCCACCTTAGAATCATTGTATAGAATCATATAATCATTGTATAGTACAGCGTTTTGTCCCCTGAAAGTCTTCAATGATGAAGATATTTGTGTCTGTTTCAAGTTACTTTATACCTGCTGTTTATCTTTTAGTCATGCAACTGAGGTTATGGATACTGATGACTGGAAAAGACTTGTTGTTAGTCATTCAAACATTGTAGCAGATGCATTTCGTGCTTTAGCTAGCCTTAAGGCATCACCTCCATTATGGGGACCTCCAAAGAAAAAACAGAAATCAAGCTAGATCTAGTCGCTTTTTTCCTAAGCCCCGGTCAACCTAATCAACCATTTCGCCTAACATCTGTAAAAGCAAATGTTCTATGAAATATTGGGCTAGTTTGGCAATTTTGTTTGGTACCGTATCATTTGGTCGACGGTGTTTGATGATGGTCGATAGAAGTCAAAAACAAATTTGTTGTTGATTTTTGTGTGGTTATTTGTGAAATCTGCAAATAGGTAATGAAAATAAAAACAAAAATTCGCCTAGCATGTTTAAAATGTGAGGTGAAATGTTTGTTCAGTTTGACCATACCTTTACAGCATGATTATTTATTTTTGTTTCTTAAGATATTAATTTATAAAGTATATAAATATCTTTCTATGAGCTTTTTCAAAGTGTGGTTAACCAGCTCATAATGTAGTAACCCATTATTTTTTTCTCTTTTGCACATTTATGGTATGTGTATTATTTCTCTAATCTGATGAAAGCTGAGAAAGTGCAAAGACTGCTGAAGCGTTGCCTACGCGATTTGGACTATCGTCCATATTTTTGTCATCCAACGTCTGGCTTTGCAAACTTAAAGAATGTTTCTCATTTTTCCTGTAGTGCGTTCAGCATTGACGTGCTCTTCTAGTTTTCCTGCTGGATTTTGATAAACCTTCATAGGTTTTTCATTTCCTCTAAACAAAGTTTAAGTAAATATTAAGAGTTTACTTGTATAATCCTCTCTAGAAATTTTTGGGCATTTCATTTAATCATTTTTTGTGTTCTTTATTTCTGTGAACGAAGTAAACTGGAAGCAGGAAGCATTCACAAATTTCAAGGACTTTAATCAATTTTAAAGGTAAAATAATCGTTCTCAAGGATAAAAATATCCTTGAAAAGACATCTCAAATCCCAACACTTTTAAAGGAGGTGAAGGACCTGCATAATACCTGTCTTCCCCATAATTTTTTTGAATTTTCATTTCTCGTAAAGTTTCTTTTCCCGTTATGCTACCACTGTTCCTTCTATAGCCTTCTAGCTACAATCTTTATCTTTTAGACATCCATTTCACTCATAGTCAGATCAGCTAGCCTGTTTTAGATGTATGTGAAATCCTAGTGCTTTAATTTAACGCTTTGGAATTGGTTGCAGGCATTTTTATTTAATAGAAAATTCCCAATGTGCTTTTGTTGATGTCTAGTTTTATCGGGGAATTTATGGATCTTTCATACTTTTATAATGAAATTGCCACTACCACTCGTTTTTTTATTTCTTAATATATCATGGTCTTGCGTGCTGAAAACGAATCCACAAATGGAAATTTCATCTATTAAGCAATACATACTACGTCTTTGTGGCCGATCACCATGTAGTTTGTAATCTGGAAACTACCCATTATTGAGGTCATAGTAGGAACCAATGATGCACTAGCAAGAATGCTAGACGAGGAATGTCATAGGAAAACTAGCAAACTGCCTTACCTCAATATTACTTTACATTCCGACTAAATTGACACCGAACAGTACATAAAAACTAACCTCATGAAATTCTAATGATGCTTGTGATATAGGGGGTGGACGAAAAAGCAGGAAATGCCATCGTTTGAATGTGTCAGTTTCAACTTGAGGCGCCAAAAGCGTTTTGTGAAGGGCGAAGGCGACTTTACGAAGAAAAGTGGCGCCTTCTTTTAGAGGCATTTGATGAATTATTATTACGAACTACATAAAAATCGCAGTTTCATGACGGAGGCATTTATTAGAGATACGTATAGATAGGGAATTGTGCTGAATATTGATAGGATAATGGTACACTTTGAGATATCAACGTGGACAACGACGCAGGGAGAAAGATGGCGGACCCCTTATTGAATTTGGGTAAGTGATGCCATGTTGGTCAAATTCTAAGGGTTGGTTTTTCCGAAAATTTTATTGCATAATATTAGCAGTCATAATGAATAAAGTAATGTGAAAGGGTATTTTTGTCAAAATTCGATGATATGGATTGTTAAAATCGCCCGGTGCCAGTAACTGTCGAAGCATCTCGGTTTGTTGTTGTTTGTCATAAGACTTATTGTGCAAGTCAGAGGAACTAGATGTATATTTCCAGTTTTATTAGTGACTCAGTGTTGTCAATCTTTAAATGGTCAGTAGGAATAGGTGTTTGTGCAGATAACCATGATTCTGCCCTCTAAGTCTTGTACGGATGAATCCAGGTTGATTCTAAGGCCATTTGCACTTGATTCAGTAAAATTGAAAAGTTTGTTGTTTCAACTTAGGCTAAATTAGCTCAGATTCAAATTTCGATGTAGAGGCACAAACTACAAGTCCTGTGACCAAATAATACTGGCATTTGAAAGCCTAGTTCTACAGTCGAGTTGATATCGTATATAGTGGGAAATTGGAATTTAGTAGTATTATAAAACCCATCGATATAATCCTATTCCCCATATAAAGGAAAACAAATTAACACCTCACTCCAGAATCGCCTCGGTTTCCTCTCTTCCCAGACATTGAATTTCATGCTTATTTGCCATCCCAGTAGCAAATGTCAATTTCCTAGCAGCACAGGCAAGTCGCCGAATTGCCTTGGCTATATTGAAAGTATTTAGGGAAGGTCATATTCAGGAGGTTGCAATTAGGTATCATGCAATACCAACAATCCATTATGGCAATAAGGCATTGCTCAATCTTAATAAATGTAGAGCACTTATCTAAGTTGACAGTATGTTTGAAGTTCATGCTCAGAAAGTTGTTATTCAATGATATAGCTCTTAAAATTGTAAATCTAAGAAGCACTTGATGTCAGTTGAGAGTTAAAGAAGTAGTAAATAAATACTGTAGTTCCAATTACTTAAATACCATATTATTTGCACTGTAAAATTTCGATGCCTTGAGCAAGGCATGTCATAGTTAACAGGGCAAAGGGAATGTAGATCTGATTTATATTGTGTGGTTTTAGGTGAATGCTGTTGTCCTGTGGTTGGGGTGAATATTGCTTAGGGGTTTGCAGCATTATCTGCAAAGTTAGGAGAAATACATATACTTACTGAGAGTTCAAGTGTATTCAAAGTTGCCATAAAAAGAAGATTGAAATTTACTATAATATTAATTAGGCTAGTAGATATTTTCTATTAGATATTACACTACGTTGCTCCTACCACACCCATTATGTCGTGGTTAATATAAAAGAGACGGTAGGGGCAGGTTCTACCTCAGAGATAGTGATATGGACCCCATAAGGAAGATATAGGTTGGGGATGGGATGGGAGATCAATTTAAGGTCAAAACTCTCAAAGATTTCCTCTTAAATGTGCTAAGGGATATTGATAAAAATGATGTTTCTAAGCAACAGTCTACTTAGACAATTGTGGTTATTCATCTTTTGTGTTACTCCCAGATACCCACGCATCTGTAAAATTAGCGACGAGTTGATATTTATATCTGCATATTCTTTGCATTAAATTTTTCCAAATAATTTAGCATTTAATGCCTTCAAAGCGATTTGGGGTGGTCAATGACGGCATCAATTTAAAGGTAATGAACGTCATAAAATCCAGCTTGACGAATGATAGACAAAAATATTTATGTGAATAAGAACAAAATTTTGATTCACTATGTTATAGTTCTATGTTTTAGAGTTTCAATTCTGGCGTTGCAGAAGCGAAATTGCATCCGAACGTCTAAAATTGACAAGTCATTTCCATCTTATATTATGCATGTCCTGTTTAATTTACTTACAAGAATTTCAGCCTACCTCCCCAGTAGAGTCATGAAAGAGAAAAAGAGGAAAACTACCAACAATTTGAGTACAAAGAGAAAAATGAGGAAGACTACCAAAACTTGTGCCACTTGGGGAAATGGCTAAATACTGGTTTGGGGGTTTAAAATACAGCTAAAATCCAGCAAAATAGACATACAATGTCTGCCAAAACACTTGGAACACCCATACAGTTTCAAGAATTTGCTACCCCCGTCCTGTTTCCATGGCATTAACGAGACTGTAAGCTTCCTACCCCCTCATACAATGCTGAATCGGCAGCCAGGGAACTTAGCTATTTGGAAAGGCATACCTTCACCCAAACGAGCAAGTCATATGTCCTTCAAACAACATTGTTTCACGGGGAAGGGTATTCTGTAGTTTGTCTATAACATAAATCACAGGAAGTGTTCCAAGAATTTTTGCAGCCATTGTAGTCTAAACTTTACACCTACTCCTATATTTAATAAAAATGAAATGTTTTTGAAATATGGCTACAACAGTAAAAATTGAGAAAGCAATTATATATATTAGATCAGCAGAGACATGTTGCCATTGAAAATCTCTGCAATCCTTCCATATTGCTCCCTATAGCTCAAAGACATTATGTTGAAACAAACTGCTTGTTACAACATAGCAAAATTGAGGCATTATTTGTATTTTTAATCACCAGAGGTGCAAAATTAGGGATGGTCTCTCTGCAATCCATCCACAATGTCCCATTCACCTCAAAGACTTCATAAATTGCACATACTCTTTAGCTTCCAATTTCATTTGTTCTACTTTGTGTTTGCATCTATTTCCATCCTTGGATAACTAAATTTCATTCCACCTCAGCCTGCAACTTATGCAATGATCATGAATCTGGAAAGGCCCAGTTATTGAACAATATTGAAGGCTTATAATTTTCATTCTTTGCAATAGGACACATTTTTTGTAGGGTTAAAGCCTTTCAGTACTTCAAAACTACTAGAACAGTACGCAGGCCATCACCTTTCAAATTCAATGGCTGCCTTCCATTTCATTATATGCTCTTTGAGGGAGTTGTAATTGCTAATGTTGGGAATAGGGGAGGAAGAATGTTTGAAACAGATGGAAAAATTTACCTACCCCATTCGCCATATTCAATACTGAAAATGCTGAAATGCTGAAAACATTTCTACCATAGTAATATTGCTGTTTCTGTCATTCAATTTAGATCTAATGCTTGAGAATGCTGAAAACGCTGTGTAGATATGGTGGAAAGGAAAGTAGGTACACTAGAGGAACCAAAGAAACACATAACAAGATCTAATAATCTCAAATAATTTTTTCTGTCACATCTGATTAGAAACAGTTGGCATTGCTGTAACATGTATATTTAGAAAAATAAGCATTTTACATTTAGCATATAAAAGACATTTATTGTAGGAATTTGTTGAAGAACCTTTATAACCGCCATGAATTGGCAAATACATCTGATAGCCAAATAGCACTAGGCAAAGCACTTCGATACACTTCCAAAAATTCTTCTAGCCTGTACCCAGCACTAAAATTGTAGTTCCCGTATACTTTTCATAAATCATGATCATCAATACATCAATCGACATGCAGCCTTGTCAGGTACGCAGCATTTTACTGATGTTCCAGTATTTATTGGACACCTGTAAGATGCAGGTTTCCAGGTCATGCAGTCAGCCGCATGAGAGCGCTATGCGACTTAATATTTGTTAAGGCATAGCACTGATCTTAAAAAACTGGCTCAAGCAACACATTGTTTCCTTACTGTCCTAAGTGAATCCCGTGTATTTTGAACCGCGCTATTTGAAGTGCAAAGCTATATGTCCTTAGTACATAAATAATAGTAGGCGGGCGAATAGCGATGGGAAAAAGCTATGCACAGTGCTTTGCATATGGTTATATTAAAGACGAGAGAAGAAAAGCGAAGACAGCTGTATCAGAATTGATATATATATATATATATATATATATATATATATATATATATATATATATATATATATATATATAAAACAAGAGGCCAAGGCGAAGAGAATCGCCTGTGATAACAGAAGGAGAAATGAAACCTGGAATATCTACATAGAGAGTATAATTTGAATAGACTTAAATGTCTTAGCTATGAAATGAAGAATGGAATTATGTCGCCATGTAGACCGACCCTGTTTGAGATAAGTTTGACAGCCAGCAATAATATTCAAGAGTGATTCTGACTGAAAAGAGAAGGAACGATCGGATGTCAGTGATAAACCCCATTTGTGCAGATTGGAACGAGTTGGCAGTGTATTGTTGATGTACTTGACTGTGAAATTAAATATATTCTTTGGAAGCCAGCTTTGGACTGTTGACCATGCAGAGGTTAATTAAAGTATGGATTGTTGCAGAATGATAGAAAAGAACAAATCCTGACGGATAAGGTCGTTTTGAAGTTTCATTTTATGCTCACTGCGCACGACCTTTACAACTTCCGAGTCAAAGAGATGGGTGGATGAAGCCATTTACAGGTGCAATGAGAGACAGTATTATCCTGATGCTGAACTCTCAGTATCCATGTTTTAGAAAAGTCATAGACTGTAAGATGCCATGAGATGCTAGATAATAAATAGCGGTTATACAGCAGTAACTTTTTTTTAGGATGCGAAGGGAGAGAATCAATGGTATTCAGTGTAGATGTGACCAAGTGGGATAATTCTGTTTTATGCAATTGATTAGGCATTTGAAAGTCAAAATGACGCCCAAGGTAACGGAAAGAATCGTCAAGTTTAACACAAGGTACAGACTCTTTATTGATGAAAAGCTTTGGTTGGATCTGAGCAGATTTTGAAGAAACCAAAAGTACAACACTTATCCACACGAATAATCATGCCAGCCTATTGACACCAGATAGTGAAGCGATTTAAAAGCATTTGATTTTCTTGCTCTTGTCCGCTTATTACTGCAGCATCGTCTGCAAATTGAAACCAATGAGTAGGAGTCAAAGACAAACCATGGACGCTCTTCAAGCAGAAACCGAGTTGGCAAAATTTCTCAGATCTAATATACTGAATGAAAGTATTAAAGCACATGTTGAACAAGAGGGGACTGAGACAGTCACCCTGTAGTACACCGCGCTCAACAGTAATATATGGAAAAGTGAAATCAGATGTATTTATTGAAGTCTAGAAACCCCTATATAGACTTTTAACCGGTATCATTATATGAGGAGGGATATGATGATATTTTAGAACTTCGCTTATAAGATTATGGTGAACTTCTCCTAAAGTATTTTTGAGATCTAACAAAGTAGCAATTATTGGTCGTTATTTGAGACGGGCATTATTCATGTTGTGTGCCATTTGGGCAGTGTGCTCTAAGGTTCCAGAAAGCTTAGGAGTGAAGCCAGTATGAATTATATGTTCAATGTAAATGTTATCAGCAAGAAATTGAAAGATTTTATTACGAAGACAAGATTTAAATACCTTTATTGGTATCAAATCTAACGTTATAGGTCGGAAATTTGCAGGGTTGTCTTGGTCTCCCTTTTTATGAACAAGAACTCTACAGGCTTTGTACAATCAGACAGACAACGTCGCTCATACATACAGAATGAATAATCTTTGTCAGATAAGAGTGAAGATACGGACATCTCCTAAAGCATATGATGGAATTGGGTCGAGGGGCAGGGGGAGCCATACGCTTTCATCTTCTGAATCACGTTAGTTATTTGTTGATATGTAGGGGCATCCAGATTGATTGGAGTTTGTGAACCTGAAAAGCATGGAATCCATGCAGGAATATGAAAAGCTTTGTTAGGAGATATTGTAGAGAAAGGTGTGTTGAAGTAATCTAAGCACAGCGTCTTACTGAGTATTGGGAGAAGGCTGTTTTGCTTTGGAAATACTTGTTTTACAAAGCCCCAGAAATTTCTCCTGATGCTTTTTCGCAATCTATGTCTTGAAAATCCCGGTGACCGATGCCATTGTTTTGAATTTTTTACCTAGCCTATATCGAATCTGTCGCGATACAAATTTATGTCCTGTACATTGTTGCTAACAATTTTAACATATATCGTTATAACTCATGGGCGCCTGAGAAATGATTTCGTTGGCTTCTTGATCAAGACTTTTGTTAATACTTTTCCCTTCCAATTCACTGTATAAATTTCTGGCCAGTCCTTCCATAAAATTGCAGCTTCGTTGGTGAATTTTAAGTCCACGTATACCCTTGCAAACATTGCCACAGCAGCACTTAATGCCCAAATAATTCTTTATCGATACCAGATCTTCTTAGAGTACATTTATCGATTGATTGACTGTATTGCGAGGTCCTTGACCTTCAACAACTTTGCGTTTGCATCTCCATAAATGGCGAACCAGCGAGAAAAAATTAATGACCACAGAACGAGCAAATTACAAAAGCAGAAATATCGAAAGTAGACTTGAGCGAATCATCATAGAAAGTGATCAGTAACACTAAGTTGATACCTAGTAAGTTTTGTTCCCATACTATCAATTTAAGTAAGAATTTAATGATGAAACTATATCCCCTAACTGCCACACTCTTTGTGAGTTACCCCTTGGTGTTCATGTGTCTAAACTCTGTATATCAATGAAGAACATAGCTAGGTGTTATTAAAATACACCATGTCAATTTTATCTTCTGAAGTTTCAAGCTGATTCAAAAAACACAAGTGGCCAGTAGCAATACACAAATAGGATTAGAGCCCTACTAAATACTCAAGAATTCGTCCCATTTCCTTGAAAGAAACATTAACAATACTATAGACTAAAATTGGAAAATAATATTTTTAATTTTCGCCTATTAGCTCTGTGTGAAGTACATCTATGACTATAGCTTTCTAGCTTGGTTTGGTTGAAACTTCAATCAATAGAACAATCGTAAATTTATGGAAATCTTATTTGCAAATTTTCTATAGCTAAAGCAGTTTTATCAGACCACATTGGCAACAAATAGCTTAAACAGTTATAATACCATGTGCTGGCAAGGTACCCAATCCCACCCAATTTACCCCCGAAGCTCTATAAACTACTTTATTCTAAACCATGCAACACAAAGCAATAGCCAACTTCAAATCAATAGCAAATTTACAATGATCTTCAAAATATAATTTCCTTACAAAAGTATTTTAATCCTTCCGGTGGTAAGAGAACAAAAGTCGCCTTCTAATAGAAATCCCACTTATGAGTCTGCAGTTAAACCCTTAGAACCTAGTCCTAAGAAGATATGCACGGGACCAACAGGTGGTCATACATACCACATCATAGAGTCTCCAAAAAAGCTCATGAAACGACTTGAAAAAAGCTCTGAACAAAAATTATTATCGAGGAAGAAGCTTAAGGCTTCACAGAAGAAACTTCGTCGGCTGAACGTGAAGGTAAAAGTACTGACGACTGTTGTCAAACAACTTCATGAAAAACAAACTGTGAAGAACGTCTTAGCCAAGAATTGTCTGGTATGCCTCTGGAAGTGATGAAGAGAACTACATGAGGCAAGGTATCTGGGAAGGGTAGAAAATAGTATCCACACATGAGATCATTTGCACTGACACTGCAATTTTACTCTGCCAAGGCATACCAGTTTGTCCGAGAGACATTCACTCTTGTTCTCCCACGCCAGTCCCAGGTTAGAAAATGGTACAGCAACGTCCCTGCTGAGTGGGACTTCACAAAACCAGCCTTCCTGGCTCTCTCTGCAAAGCTTAAAAGGAAGGCAAAGCTGCCTTTATATCCTTGATGCTATAATAGTCACCAAAAGTCCTGGGACACTTGAGCTATCATTGTTCCGCACTTAGCACACGCCCCCCTCCTCCCCCTAAACAATGTTGGTTTACGAGAAAATTACATTCGGGAATGAATTATATTCAAGTGCAAATACCGCCAAGTGCCTCAGAAACAGAACAACATTGTTATAGGGGGAAATCGGGTGCGTGCACGGCGTAATAGCTTAAACTCTGAGATTACTATATTTTTTCGCAATTTTTATGAGTGTCCCAGGGACTTTTGGCGACTATTGTAGATGAAATTGCTATAAACAAGCATGTCTCATGGGATAGTAAAAGATACCGTTGCTATGGTGATCTTGGGAATGGGGTCGAAGATGATGATTCTTCTCCTGTTGCTAAGGATACTCTTGTATTGATGGCGGTTAGTGTTAATGGTGCTTGGAAAATACCCTGTAGTTATTTCTTTGTTGATGAACTCAGTGAGTTGGAACGTGCAAATCTTTTCAAAGTTTGTATTCAAAGATTACACGGTGCCGGATGCCAGAGTCATTGTTGTTTCTGTGACATGTGATGGCCCTACATGCCACTTTTCCATACTGACAGAGCTAGATGCATGTCGTACACTTCCTAATTTGAAAACATACTTTATCAATCCTCTTAACCCCAGTAAGAAAATCTATGTTATGCTGGATGTTTGCTATATGCTGCAGCTTATTAGGAACACTCTTGGTGATGGAGGCACTCTCATTGATAAACAAAGTAGTAAAACATGCTGGCACTATATAGCAAAGCTGCAATAGCTATAAGATGAGGAAGGGTTGCAACTTGGGTAACAAGTTGGAGCTGGCACATATCCAATGGAGGCAGCAAAAGATGAAAGTCAACCATGCTGCTCAGTCTTTTAGTTCAGCTGTTGCTGATGTCATTCAATATTGACGTACAACTCTCAAGCTTCATCAGTTTAAAGGATCAGAGGCAACTGTGGAATTCATAAGTGTAATTGATCGTCTTTTTGACATCCTTAATTCTTGTAACCCATGTGCAAAAGAATTGAAGTCAGCGCTAAGTGTTAAAAACAAGGGAGCTTGGTATCCATTCCTTGATAAGGCCAATGATTATATCCTGGACTTGAAAGATGGATTTGGACAGCCGATGTTTCTCACTCGTCGCAAAACTGGCTTTGTTTGATTTCTTCTTGTAATTAAAAGCATCAAGGAATAGTAACAACCCCTGCGCTACTTGTTAACATACAGGCTTAGTGAAGACTATTTGGAATTGTATTTGGTGCAGTACGATCAGCGGGAGGATTCAATGACAATCCAATAGCACAACAATTTACTGCTGCATACAAGCCCCTTTTGTTGAGAAGTACTATGGTGGAGGCCGGGGAAATTGTCAGAAGAGAGATCAAACAGACGCCCTTTATTTGCTCAGTGACACCTGCAACATCAATGAAGATGTTACCATTGAAGAAGCAGCACTAATCAGGACGCATGACCTGGCAGTAAAGACCCCAATGCATAGAGACCATGACTATGGTGATATACCCAACATTGGAATCCTTTCTGAGCATAAAGTTTCAGCTATTCAATGAATTGAAGGATTTATTGGAAAGATGGCACTTAAGCAGATTATAAGAGGCATTTGGTGCAATGCATTGGGAGCAAGAGATTGCCATGCAGAATCAAGCTTTCTGAGGTTCAAAGACAGAGAAGATCTCAATCCAACTCAGGGCGTGATTAAGATATGTAAAAGACAGAGAGGAGTTTCCAGCGAATGGTTGAGAGCAATGGTGGAAAGCTTACTTCCCTAAAAGTAGGCAAAGGGTCTAACACATGACATTCACTAAAGCATGAAATTACGTCTCATTGCAAAAGTTGGGAACTTAATATCATTCAGCACAAAACATTATCATGAAAAGGCCTTTGTCCCTTTTTACAAGTGCTCATTTATTTACCTGTGGAAAAGTGTAGAGCATTCTTTAGCAACTGATTTGGATTTCAGGTTTCTTTGTTAATAAAACTTAGACCTCTCAGTAGAACTTGGTTGAGGTTTCTCATTGTGAGGGCACCCCAGGGGTTATGGGGAACAACGTAACCTCCAATTTTTATTAATGCGAATATGGGAACTTTAGCAAAGTCTTATAGGGACCAAAGTAGAAACTGGAGATCAAACTGACAAAATCAGATACCCTAATTTGCTGCAACTAACATAGAGGTAGTGTTTGGGTTCCTTCTTCTTGTGTATGATCTACTGGGGTTATGGGTAGGTAATAGTAATAGTAGACATTTACTCATTCGAAAGTTTGGGTTTCTCTACAGAATATACAGCTAGCACTGATGTTACCACCCCATCTTGATAAATTAGAGAGATAGGCAAGAGAGTTATTCATGTATCTTATAGTAAAGCTATAGATGTTTTTGGGGAGCCTGTGTTGCGCCTTTAATCACGCATCTTTTGCTTTTAGGAGAGCAGTTTTCCATATTTCATTAATTACTGCGCCTTGTACTTCAAGCGACTCTATCTTAGCTCTTGTCTCCTCACGGATCATTTTTAGAGCAGCCTTTGTAGTTTGGAATGAGTTATATTGGATATTTGATGTAACATTGTGGAGATTACGAATATCTTCATTCATAGAGTTCTTCAGGCATTGTAGAAAGGTCAATTGGCAAAGCGTATACTTGGAACTAATATCTAAAATTTCTTGACCATATATACCCATGTTCAATTGTAATATTTCAACTGGTCCACAAACAGGTATATTCAGCCACTGTCTAAGATATTTATGGCAAATCATGTCTAGATTTTGTTTTATCCAGGTCACATTTATATCTGATATGGTGAGGTCCAGTTAATTTGCTGAGAAAGTGCCTATTATATAGTTGCAGTTTGTTCTTGGGGTTTAGAGGTAGACAGTGAATACGACCTAGGATTCAATTGGCTTCATCTGTTAATTGGTTTTTATGTTCTTTGTTGTCCATATTCATGTTGAACCATCGACCAAGGTACTGAAAGCTTTCATTTTCTTCTGCACATTTAATAGGTGGTTAATAACATATGTATAACATGTTATTATAACATATGTATACAATAACATAGGCTTAAATTGTTTGGATTAGGTAACAACTTTTTTGAATGCAAATGATTGACATTTATCAGGTCTAATGTCCATCTTTGCCCAAACTGTACCATCTTGAAAGTATTGACTAGTATTTGATTTTCTGATTCTGTTGCTGAAATTGCAAGGGCAAGATCAGCAGATTGAAGCCAATTCCTTGGTGTCAGCAATTTACTTGACTTATAGCTCAATTGGTCAAATTCACTTTTCTGCAAGTACGTATAAAAGAATTTATACAGAGATTGAAAAGAAGGGGGCTGAGGCAGTCCTTTAAAGCACTCCGTTTTTCACTTTAATAAGTGGTGCTAAAAAATCTGTAGTAGTAATTGTGAGTTCAAAGTCTACATATACGGCATGTATTATCTCAATTAAGTGATCTGGGATATGATGATATCTTAACATTGTGTCTATTAAACCATGTTGAACTTTCCCAAATGCAAATCTCAGATCAAGTAAGGTAATTACCAATGATCTCTGTTTCTTTTTAGCATCTCTGATTATATGTGGGAGTAGAGCGGTATGTTCAAAGGTACCCGAATCTGTGAACAAAACCTTTCTGGATATGATTCTCGATTAATTTATTAGACTTTAGGAAATTAAACATTCGACTTCGAATTATTGATGTAAAGATCTTCAGGCATATAGGCTGCAATGTCATTGGAAGAAAGTTTGATGGATCATCTGCAGTGCCTTTCTTATAGATAAGGATGGTAGTTGCCCTGGACCATGCAATTGGGATCTGTTTGCTGTTCCAGGCTTGCTTTATTAAGATGGTTAGAAATGTATTAATAATAATGATAATTTTTTTAAACTTCATGTCATTCATCAATCACTAAATAATACAAAGTCTGCAAGGTCTGGTGTGGCGAGTATTAAATGTACACAAGCCAAGCGACTTTAAAGCTTCTCCCAGACAAGTCAAACCCTCCCTCTCGTGGTGCAGACTGTTCTTACTAACGGGGCTCTGGCTTTGGGCGAGTCATCGGCGCCCTAAGAAAAAATAACCGATTACAAGGGCCGTACCTGGCCCACTACATGCAAAGACTGACTCCCGGCGGAGCGAGTGGAAGAGATTCATTGCAATCCAACAGTCGTGAAGGCGGTGGCAGCAAGCTTCGTGGAACGCTTAGAGCTGGACGTGGCACCTAAAGAAGTCCTGGTCATCCACTGCAGCCTGAAAGTTTCCCGTCGTAACGGTTTCCCTTGCCACTGGATCAAAACTCTTCAAGCCGAGAGAGTGAGAATGCCCCCGTGCAACGGTATCCTCACTTTAAAACTTCCACGCACAGGTTGTTTTTTCAACTATGAAAAAACAGTCATCATCGGACACGATGGACAACCAACCAAATAATACAATCTTACATCTCACTAGAGTATAGGTAATGTATAATTGGTTTGTCTGCTAAAAGTAATTAGAAATAAAATAAAAGTATACAAGGAAAAGATCAATTGATCTACAAAAAAATGAAGAAAATAAAGTAACAATAAGAAAAGAATTTATATGTATGTATGAATATGCAATTTAGCTCTTAAAAGTATAACAAGGCTGGGCCAGTCCACGTCTTGGTTCTACAGCAAAATATATAGTACGTTGATCTCACAGCAATGTAGATAATTTTCTTGATTATGGACTCTTGGACACTATTATCAATACCTAGGTCTTTCTTCATGGTCAATATCGTGTTGGATGACGCTTCGTAAATCCCAAGAGCGTCCATAGATAAATTTATGAAAGTTATTACGCAATGCTATGAACGTAAGTCTTGTATAAGGGGATCGTACTTCATAGCTTTGCGCTTACTATTTAATTAAATATTTGTTTCGAATCCCAACGTTAATTCTAAAATATTAAGAGTATTGTCGGCAGAAATCAAGGACAAATCAGGCCGAGGAGAGTCACCGGTGATTAGCGAAGGTGATGGGAAAGATGGGAGATCAACATATAATCGGCAGCGCTGTAGAGAAGAAAATGAGTTTGCAATAGAAAGTAGGACAGAATTATGACTTCAGGTGTACCTTCCGTCCTTATCGTCAAATTATTGTGTTCTATTGATTATTTAGTTATTTTTTTCTTGTTTCCGTATTGGTTTGCCTGTAAACATGTGTGTTACTTGTTAGGCTGTTGTTTGACTATTGTTTCGTTGCGTAATGAGCTGTGCTAGATGTTTTTATGGCTAGTCCCGTGTTGTGTGTTATGATTAGTTTGTAAAAGTGTGATGCGTACGTCTTTTTGTGTGTTTAGGGAGTTGCTTGACATGATAATAGTGCAGCTTAACGAATGTTTTTCAGTTGAAAATGGTGAAGTGCTATTGATAGATACATATATTTATGTAGTTTTTTGGCTACATGGGGAAATATTCGGTAAGTCTGTGGCATTATAATGTATCATGTTATTTATTACAGTTATTTCGTTGTCACTTGTATAGTTTATTCTTTGTTCTGAGCTTATGGGAGTAGGCTAGGCCCTTGTTGTTATTTTCGACATAGTGTTTGTAATTATTGTTTAATGTGTGTTATAGAACTTTCATTTTCTTTTTTAAGTTTGTTGTGTGATTCTCCGATATTGTGATGTTTCTGCCATCTTGGCCTTCTGAAAGATGGTAAATGCGCAGGCGCGCATTGTCATTGCTCTCTCGCATAAACAGGAAGATTTCCGAAGCGTGATGGCGAGACGTGTTCTTGGTCGGTGAAGGAAAGTTTATCGAGAGAGAGGTGTTGCAGGCTGAAGGGAAGTCGTTTATTTGTTTCCTTATTTCTTGTGTACTACTGTGTATGCTTGTCTACTTAAAGTAGAGTACAACTGTGTACGAATAGCTATTAAACCGTAGGTAATAATAGCTGTATTATTCCTACGGCTTAGGACTGTCTGATACAGTTCGTATGGTGGCGTTAGGAGGTGACAGGGGGAGGCTTGGAGGTCACCGATAGGTTTTAATCACAAAGTTAATCGATGCAATATTCGAATTCAAGAAACCTCGAATTGTAGCAACAACACTCTAGGAAACCAGTAGGAAGGTGAATCCGAAACAGTTGGCAAAGCGTTGTTTATATGCTTAATCATGAAATTGAATATATTTTTAGGCATGTTCTGTTGCACAGTGGACCATAGGCTACGAGTTTCACTGTTGAAGAGTTTAAGAATGGAAGACATGATGAAACCTTGTGATGTTATGGTTGATACTATCTTCATGGCTTTTTTGAATAGCAGTTAGAACCTGTTTTGCATTCTTATGTTGATCATATTGACTATTGGAGCCATTGCTAGTCGCTGCCCACATAGCATTGACATCAAGATTGGGTGAGGTTTTGAGAGCATTCCTCATGACCGTCTGACATTGAATAAATTTAGTTGACGGTAAAATAAGAGTAATTCCATATTTAGACTTCTTACGAACTAGTGTGCTTACAGTTGCACTGATACGAAGATCAATCCACTGCCTTATATATTTAGTAACTATATTATAGAGATTTTGGACAACCTATGTTTTACAAAGATCAGCAACAGTAAGATGCCAGGACAGTTTGGGTAGCACAAATTGATGATATATTAAGAGTTTGTTTTTTGGATGACAAGAAAGACTATCTACTATGTTCATTAAGGCTAGGAGAAGATTGAGAACTTCAGACATGTGAATTTGGTTGTCCATATTGTAGTTAAAATGTCTACCAAGATATCTAAACGATTTGCCAATGTCAATAGTAGGAACAACTTCATAGTTAATTATGAGTTTCGGAAGGTATTGCGTAGAGGAAGTAGAAGACTTTTTTATTCCCAATTTCGAGCATTTATCCACCATGATTTTCTTATTAACCCAAGCACACCATCAAGTGAAATTAATCAGTAAGATTTGATTTTCGTTCTCAAGGCCAGTTATAATAGCTGCGTCGTCCGCTAATTGAAACCATTGCACCGGATAGAGAGAGTTAATTTTGAAATCAAACTGCTTGAATTTCTGGTCGGAGATGTAATGAATAAACGTGTTAAAGCAGAGGTTGAAAGTTAAAGGGCTTACTGTAATAATAATTTTTTTCAAACTTCTCATTTGAATATATCATTAAATAAATACAATGATACACCTCTCAAGTACATGACAGTGTAAAATTGGCTTGCTTGTATAGCGCATAACACAAAATGAAACAAAAGCAGTAGAAGTAAGCAAACAAGGAATAGGGAAATTAAATAGTTAAAAGTTCTGGGTTAGTCCAAGGCTTGTTTCGACGACAGAAAATGTAATAGCTGGATCGAATAGAGATGTCAATGGCTTTCATTAAAATTCTTTTGTGATTGTCTTATCAAAATGTAACTCGTGTAGTAAGGATAATAGAGAATTGCAGGAAGAATCCATAGCCCCAATAGCACCCATAGAGAGATTGACGAACATAACTTTACTATAAGAAAGAGAAAGATCATTTATCAGTGAACTATATTTGGCAGCTTTACGATCGCTATTGTTCTGTATGTTTGTTTCAAAACCGACAGTGAGCTCAAGGATGTGAAGTATCTTTTCGTCTATAAGAAGAAGAAGGTCGGGACGAAAAGAATCACCCTCAATCAATCATGGAGATAGAAATGAAGGTTGATCACCATAAACAGTGCATTGCTTAAGTGATGAGAACGTGCTTGCTAGAAAAAGAAGAACAGAGTTATGTGTCCAAGTATGTCTGCCCTCATCTAGATATGACTTGAAGCTGGATAAAACATGTTGTAAAGTTTCTGACTAGAGACAAAAGGAGCAACTAGGCGATTGAGAAACTGCCACTTACAGAGATTTTTGCGAGTAGGAAGATCATTATTAAGATACCTTACAGAAGAGTTGAAAATGTTCCTAGGAAATTTTTGCTGGACACTTGACCATAAGCCTTTTAAATTCTGACATGAATTCTTGATAACAGACGAAATAACTAAACATTGGGATAAAAGGGTGTTGTCTATTCGCTCTTCGTGGTCACGTTGAATAGACTTGAGGACTTGCTTAGTATTTTGAATTTGGTCGTATTGAAGATTTGTACCATAACTAGTCTCACCCCAAAGAGTTTTGATATCCAGGTGGAGATTTTAAAACATTGCGTATAACAGTTTGACATTCGATAAATTTAGTAGGTGGAGAGAGAGAAGGTTGATACCGTATCTAGACCTGTTTAAGATGAGAGAACTAATGGTGGCACTAATAGGTAGTTCAAGCCACTTCCTTACATAACTTGTATGATGTTATCTAGATTATCAACAACCCAAGTCTTGCTAAGATCTTCAATAGTCAAATGCCGAGAAAGCTAAGAAAGAACAAACCTGTGGTAAAGTAGGAGCTTGTATTTAGGGTGAAAGGGAAGGCTATCACTTTTGATCATCAGATCCTCAATTCTGCTGAGAAGAGTAGACATATGGTCACTATTATCCATGTTGAAATTGAAATAGCGCCCGAGATACTTAAAAGATTTGTTGCTCTCGACAGTAGGAACCAATGAGCTGTTCAAGTAAGCTTTGGAAGGAACTGGACTGAGGATGTGGCAGATTTCTTTATTCCATATGTGACGCATTTGTTGACTCTGATCTACATGCCTGCCCAGTTACACCAACGCGTAAAATGATTAAGAAGTATCTGATTTTCCCCTTCCAGACCAGTAATGACAGCGGCACCCTCTGTAAACTGAAACCAGTGAGTTGGATTAAGAGAATTTAACGTGAAACCGAATTTTTGAAATTTTTGCGCTGCTATATATCGAATGAAAGTGTTGAAGCAAAGGTTAAAGGTGAGTAGGCTAAGGGAATAACTTTGGAGAAGGCCGCGATCAACTTTGATAAATGGAGTTTGAAAACACTCATATAGGATAGAAGTGTAGAAATCAGAATAAGGATTCTTAATGAGCTGTTGTATTTGATCAGGAATGTAATGAAATTTCAAAACATGTAGAATGAGGCTATGATGAACTTCACCAAATGCATCTTTTAGAACGAGAAGTATAATGACCACCGAGCGTTGTTTTATCCTGGCGTTGTTGATAACATGTGCCATTTGAGCTCTATGTTCATATGTACCGGGGAGTTTAGGCATGAAACCTTTTTGAATGCGATGTTCAATATACCCAATAGCAGACAGAAATGCGTACAGCTACAACGTGGAGAAGAGATTCCGGTTTCAGGCAAAAATGACAATTAAATGAGGTAGCAAGTCCCCATTTGGAAAGATTCTTTCTAGTTAGGAGAGTATTGTTGATGTATCGAACTGTAAAGTTGAAAATAGTTTTTGGTAAATTAGTCTGAACAGAAGACCAGATAGAGTTTAGTTCTGGTAAGGACTTTGAAATAACAGCAGAAAAGAAAGACCCTTGCGAGACCAAATGAGACTGTAGTCTCTCTTCCTGAGATGATCTAAAAGCTTTAAGCACCTCTTTTGTATCTCTGTATCGGTCATATTGCAGGTTTGTGTGAGTACTTGTTGACTTCCAAAGATGCTTAATATCCTCATTTGAGGAGCATTTAGGGGAATTACGAGCGACAGTCTGATATTGGCTAAAATTAATAGATGGATGATAAAGGCTTAAACCAAACTTTGCTTTAGTAAGAAAGACATTGCTGAGTGTTCCACACACTGGAATTTCCAGCCATTTTCGAATATACGATGCAACAATATTATCAAGATTTTCAGACACCCATGTTTTTGAAAGATCAGCTACAGTAAAGTGCCAAGAAATTTTAGAAAGTAGATGCCTGCTATATAATAAAATTTTGGAGTCATTGTAAAGAAGACAGGATCTCTTACATATTTGGTAACGTGTGGGAAAAGAATACGATTTGTACGCATAGAACACCTTTTAAGTAGTGCAATTCCACCCAAGAGATAACGGAAGAATTACCGGTAATTAAAAATGTGTTAATTCCAACTGAGTTACAGAAACAAATTGATAAAGGAGTTGTTAAGGACAGAGATTTATCAATTAAAGAGACTCCAGAGAATGAAGAGACTCCTGTTGTGAGTTTACCAGCAAAGACTCCTGTTGTGATTTACCAGCAAAGACTCCTGATGTGAGCCAGCCAGCAAAGACTTCTGAAAGACGATACCCGTCAAGAATCAGAAGACTTCGAAAGATATTTTGACTGTGATAAATAAAAATCAGGTGGAACTAAAAGCCAGAATAATGCTCTTGAATAGTGCTGATAGTCCACCCAGCCTTGTAGTTGATTGATACTCGGTACGATATATTACAGCATGCCTACAGCAAAAGAATATTGAGACGTCCTAGGTATGAAATTAACGCGATTCTAGGGATAATAGGTGCGGTGCACTTGGAGGTGGAACGAAGGCATTAAAGAATGAACTTTAAAAATTGTTCAAAGATAAGGACCTTGTCAATGAAGTTGCAGGAGAAATTCAAAGAGCAGTTCTAATGTATAGAGAAAGTATTATCCGTAGACTGATGTCTGGCCTTATCCAAAGTGAAAATAACCTATCCATATCCATCTAATATGTACTTTGTAACTAGCAAATTTTTCGTAGTTACTTGTTTCTGGCTAATAGTATTATGTAAGCTATAGTATGAATAATAATAATAGTATTTAACTTTGGCTACAAAAGAAATAGCTAAAAACTAATACAAGCTAACTGATCTTCCTATTTACAATGAACACATTGGTACACTTCTTGTTCAATTACATTCTAATTTGGTAAGTATTATTTAGACAGGCCATCACCATGACACTATTGGGAGAGCCCCTACAATTTCAGTTTCAGCAGTAGAGCAGACATTGATTATTAATTAAGTATACACTTATGCACATACTTTATTTAAGTTGTGTATACTGATCTGACAGAGAATAGATTTCGTAGGTACAGTTCATGTGTAGTATATGCAAAAATTAGCTAAACATGATAAGGCAAGATACTAAGTCGCGTGAAGAAGTACATGTATTACGTAGGCAGCATTGGCACTAGAATTTTGGACTCTCCGTACTTAAAAGGGATTGAGGAGTGCTGTCCCTTTTTGAATATTCTTTGCTACGTGTAAGGGCTCCAAGAATGGTAGAGCCTATAGAATCATGCTATTTCTCAGGAAATTCTACATTACATTTTATGCATAGTACGCTTTAAGCAGCATCCGTGTGGTATGAGCTTATAATGTCTGTAAAATGACATATCGGTCGGTTATACGTACAAATCGGACCAATGTCATCAACTTTCAACGTTATCATATAGCTTTTAGAGTGTAAATTGCATTTAACTTCAAAATTCCGACACCACATTTGTGCAAGGCAATTGCCTGGAAGTCAAGAAAAACTATAAAAACTCTTTGCTTACCAACAGGTCAAAGTCTAAAAACATTTAAAGAATTTTCACAGTTATCAAAACATCTTTTAAGAATGTTAAGATCTTTCAAACAATACAAATTCTCAGAAGTCTCAATTCAAAAAAGTCTTTGAAAAGAGAAAATCTATGAGATATGATCAGCTTTTAAATTTTATAACGTTTTTAAGTCACGTTCATCATTACCGTCTTTTGACGAATGATTTGCTCCTCGGAATGATCCATCATCATGTTTTGTCAATGTTTTCAATTTTCATCAAATACAATGTACACATTATTGAGGAGCAGCAACCCCCACCACCCAAATTTTTCAATGAATTGATGAACGAGTTCCTGCGCTAGGGCTGGCACATTTTGTGTCATGGGGCAATTCTTAAAGTATATCACGCCTTTAGAGGGATACGGGGGAACCTAGACTGTGAATAATTTTCATAATTTTAAGCTGGAGGGAACATTCCTGATAATGGTGGCGACACGCTGGAAAAAACTTTCAGTTTGCTTCCTATTTTTTCTAAAAATTAAATACAAAAAAATCTTTGATGCAGGTCAGGAGTGGGTGGGGCAATATTTTCCTTGGTTTTATGATGTTGTGACAATGAGGTAGGGTCAAAGTATACCAAAATATTGGTGACTTAATTGTTAGTCACCTATGAGCATCTTTGAGCAAAAGGGCCATGCTTTAAAATATCATTGCATAAATCCAATTTCCATACTAACGACGCCCACCAACCCGATACATGGTCAGAATTTTGACTGGATCCAACACTGATTGTATTATTACAAGAACCGCAAGTCAATTAGAGCGGACGTATTCCTTCGCTATAGACTGGCCATAGTCTACAAGAAGCATTTGTGTCAGTACTATAATAGAATTCAGGTCAAATCAAATACCTACCTCTATGTCTGCATTCTGAATAAACCTAACCCTCCTTCCCATCATCATCGACTATAAATAATAACTGGCCACTAAAAGTAGCTCAATGATTATATTCTTGCTCGAATTCATGTAAGTATCAATAAATTGTTACTAGCAATTTACTGATATGTACAAGTTTCCTTATCAATTCGGTAAGGTATGTTCAATAAACTTTAAGGGAAGGATCAGTACCTATGTAATGTATGGTACATAAGAATATGACCTACCGAAATATGAGCACTCCTGCCCCTGGAAGATATTTTCATGGCGGCGTTGTGTATTTAGGGCTCTCACAAACTTTGCGCCAGAACTTATCCTACGGTTTAAAGTTTCCCTAAAAGGTTTGAATTTGTGCATAAAATAAGACAGCATCTATCTAGATTGCTAGACATCTTACTAGAGACTATAGCATAACACGCACTTTTCTAAGCCTTTATCAATTCTTGGCAAAAGGCCTTTCTTCCCTGTTTGGTAATTTCTGTATCCAGCGCTATTCAACGCGCATACTATTGACGTTTAAGCAAGTGCTTTTACTCATTCCATTTTGTCTAAGCAAGTCTTTAAAAAGTATTTTGATACTGGAATCAAGAAAATTGTAAGAAAATTGTACTGGCCCAAAAACGCTTTCTTATAACAGAAAATTGTACTATTGAGTATTGTACTATTGAAAATTGTAGTAAAAAACGAGATTTCCCGTAACTTTTCAGCAATGGTATAGAAGAGGGTGGTGAAGCCCCCTAGCGGTGACTTGTGGGGGGTACAGTAACTAAAATCTGTAAAATGTTTGGACATAAGAGCACAAAAGAATCATTATTCTGTTGTACAAGGCTATTTTAGATTTTAAAAGCTGTCGAAAATTGCTAGTTTGTAAGATATAAGGTGTTAAAAATACCTTGCTTACTGGACGACATTACCATTTTCTACGTGGATTAACTTCAAAGAATCTTATAAAAATACGTACAAAAAGAGCCCCCCAGCTATCAATTTACTTCTACATCAAAATTCTAACTTTTACCTTCAGCGTTGGCTTGAAATCAAGATCAAAAGCGCAAACAAGTTAGGGAAGAAGTTTTGCAAATGTATCTATGTGAGCTTTGGCTGTAAATGAATGGGGCACGCTTCCCACTCCTTGATCATTTGCAGTTGTAAACATTTTCAGATCGAAAATTTCCATAGGACATTTTTCAACTATTAGAGTAAGTTCTTTAAAGGGGACCTGCAAAGGTAAAGTAAGTTTGGTAATCCGGTTAAGATTTGCGTAAAAATCCTGAAACTCAACGTAAAATTTCAATTTGCGAATGCGTTTTCGAACTAGGAGCGCTCAAAAGTACGATTTTTTATCATCTGACGGCCATTTTGGTGAGAAGGCGGGACCGCCCGCGCCAAAGGTTGCAGAGCACTATAACGTCAGAGATAATTCAGAAATACAGAAATTTATCGACTTTCTCAACTTAAAATGATCGATTGCATTAAGAAATTGCACGAATTTGTGAAGGAGATCCGATTTTCCGTAATCTCCGGCACTTGTCCCCATTTGCATCGTTTGTGTCTTAGGAACACCTTAAGAGAAACATTAAAAATTCTCAACTTAGTTAAAATAGTCAATTTCGGTGAGAAATATAGTTTATCTGTCAACAAGACATGAGTTTTCCAGTTTTCTCCTATATACCTGTGTATCCTATATGCTCTATAGTACTATATGGCCTAAGTGTCTCTTTAAGACACCACAAAAAGTGAAAATTATCGACTTCTCTCACTAATAATGGTCGACTTTGTTGGAAAAATACTGTACTTTATAGGTAGGGACGAGTGTCCCACCCTTTCTCATGTACCCATCTCTTATATACTCTATAGTACTATATGACCTGAGTGTCCTTATTTGCATTGCACGTCTCTTGGGAACCCCTTAAAAAAAATAGTGAAATTTATCCATTTGTCTCATGAAGAATGGTCGAATTTGTTGAAAGAAGTCCTTTACTTCACACGAAGACACGTGTGTCCCACTTTTCTCCTATATGTATTACACTGTATTATATTTACGCTATATCACTGTATGGCCTAAGCGCCACATATTTGCGTTATACGATGTGCCTCTGTGGGAACACCATAAGAAAAACACTGTTAATCGTGCGGAAGTTGATTCAGATTCCCGATATAATGCTTTCCTTTTGAAGTAAGCAAATAAATTTCCACTGAACCTTATCGAGGCCATCTAAATTTGAAAACGAAGTATTCTTCAGGGGGTTCTCCTGGACAGCGAGGAATGCCCCCCTTTGATTCAGGCCAGCGGTAGACCAATCTGCAAAACACATGTTTCAGACATTAACATCAAATAATTCGTAAGAATGAATAGTTTTCCTCTTAACTTTGCTATCACAGCTATTTAAGTTCGAAAATGGCTTACCAAAATATTAAAGGGGTTCTCCAGGACACTGGAAATGCCCTCTAAATTTACTGGGGCCGGCGGTAGATCAGCTTGCAAAATGCATAACTAAGAATTTAAAAGAATACAATCCAAAAAATAAATAATTTTTCAGTTAACCTTATTATCAAGGGTATTTGATTTTGAAAAGGGCTTAACCAAATATTAATGGGGGTTCTTCGGGACAGCGGAAAATATCTCCCACTTTCTCTCCGGCTGTTGGTAGATCGAACTGTAAACGCCTGTTCAGACTTTAATATCCAATAATTCGAAATAATAAATAGTTTTCCACTGAAAACCTTGCTATATAGGCTATTTAAGGTTGAAAACGGATTACCGATATATTTTGGGGGCTTTGAAGGACAGAGGGAAATGTCCCCTACTTTGACTCGGGATTACATAAGGTCGACCAGCGAAAGCATATTTCAGATTTTCATGTAAAATAATTTTGAAACATTATTTTCAACAAAAGCCTTTTGTCAAGGACAGTTAAATGCGAAAATGGTTTACTGATATATTTAGGGGGTTCTTACAAATAGCGGGAAATGTCTCCCATTCTAACTTGGGCTGGTAGGCATAGATCGGCCTGCAAAACGCATAGTTTCCACTTTAGTAAAAATAGTTTCTGAAAATAAATAATTTTCCACAGAAGATTTTTATCAACGCTACTCAGCTTTGAATACGTAAGCGCAGCACTCCTCAGCACTGAGATGCTTTGAGAACGAAGGAATGGCGTTGACTTTGTTTTCGTGCAGCAAAGAAACATTGTTGTGAAATACATAGCCTTATCTTCAATTAGGGCATATCTAAAAACTATAAACAATGTTATTGAGTTTAAGAAGCATCTCAACTTTCACCTGTTCCTTTTTAAGGTATAAAGCTTTTCAAATTAATTACCGTAAAAGGATAATAATGAACTCGCATACCAGGCTCTAAAACTGGAAAGTCTCATGACTTTAAACGTTTTTCGTCATCTTCTCTGGTCTACCAACCTTTAGTTAATATTTCACTGTTCTTGATTTTAAGAACTTTTTGCACACAGCAAATGCTGCACTTCTTGATGAGCCAACACTTCTCACAATTTCTCGATAGCATTTGACATGAGATTGTCAGAAAGCAATCTCCAAACGCTTCTCGTATGATGCAGTATTTCATGACACTTGAAAACTCCTATGTTCGTGTTCCTGTACTAGAAAACTTTCACAGTTTATCTTATACGAGCACTGTGGTGCTAATGAAAAGCTTCGAAACATGAAAAATTTCTTATGACCGTTTCACAGATATAGGCAATTGTCTTATTTCGTAAGGTTGGATCAAATGGATGTTATTTGGAACGTCTAAAGCCCAGCGCACACAGCACGATTTTTGTCGCTGGCAACAAAGATTTTTGTCGTCAGCGACAATTGATGTTTCCCCGCACACATCAAGATTTCTGTCGCACGTATGCCTCTCTTCAGGCTCTGAGACTCGTTCCTGTAGTAGCCGCCAACTTTTTTCGCGCCAATAATTGCAACCTCGATATGCTATGCGTTGGAAATAGACTCGAGAAAAAGCGGAAAGTAATATTGATGGCAATTATTCTTCTATTGAAACGAAGAAGAAGCGAAGAATCAATAAGAATGTATGGCAAATGTCGTGGATTGGACGCAGGAGGGAAAAGGGTGCATTCCACACTCTAGTGCAAGAGTTAATTACTGAGGACAAACCGGCTGTTCAAGTATGTTTTGGAAAATGTAGGCAGTGCAATATATAAGCAAGACGCTTACACGCGTCAAGCAATAAGTCCAGATGAAAGACTCGCTGTTACACTTCGATACTTGGCAACAGGTGGTTACTCAAACTATCTTTCATTTTGGTATTCAATGATAAAAGCAGAGCATGCCAATTTTTCTAATGGGGCTTTTAGCTTGTCACCATGCAGCTCTAATAACTGCTTAGCTATTCACAGAGCAAAGTAATATTGTTTCTTCTTACAGGGAGGTCATTTCATAGTTTGGGAATGTCCTATCGAATTGGAGAGCGAACAATTTCATTTATTGTATCGGAAACCTGCCAGGCAATTTATGACAAACTAAGAGAGAAATATTTGAAGGTAAGACAAGTATTATATATATATATATATATATATATATATATATATATATATATATATATATATATATATATATATATATTCATAACATAAATTATTGTTCACAAAATGAGTTTGGTTCTCCATTTCTTGTATTATCAAGCATGTCCCTGTGTGTCCATGTGTGTCCAACTGGACCAACCAAAGGCTGCTGGCTTGAGAACATCCCACCTGGGCAACAGCTCATTTGAGCTTGAAACATGGCATTTTGAATATTATTCATTGCCATTAACCTTGTACCATTAACCATGAAGGATAAAGCTTGTGAAACATAATTCCCAAATGCAGCTGTAGGGCTTGCACCTTCTTTGCTGCTTTTTTCATATCATCTTCTTTCACTGATGCTGCAAGGCTCCTTAGAATTAGCAGCTCCTCATCATCTTTCTTTTGTCTTTCAGTTTTCCTTTTTTTGGTTCAATCCAGGGGCATACTGGTAGATTTTTTCAGGCTTATCTCAAATGCTTCATTATCTTGTGGCTCAAAATCAGGTCCATCCTCTTGGTAGGCTGTCTGATCTTGCACAGGAGCTGCACCTCCAGCATTTAACTGAAAAAGAAAAATCTTTATTTCTTAGGTTCCCAGCACATCTGATGAGTGGAAAACAATCAGTGATGGCTTCTTTTCTAAATGGAATTACCCATTTTGTGTTGGTGCTCTTGATGGCAAACATATAGCATTTAAAAAGACAGACAACTCTGGGTCAGAGTATTTTAACTATAAGGGGTACTTCAGCATCGTCCTCCTTGCACTTGCAAGTTATGACTATAAATTAATATTTGTTGATGTTAGTGCAAGTGGTAGACATGGTGATGCTGGTCTCTTTGAATCATCATCTTTGAAAGCAAAGATGGATGAAAAGTCAATTGGGTTTCCAGAGCCAGATGTGCTTTGGAATAATGGTTTGAAGTGTCATTACCATGTCATAGGTGACGATGCTTTTCCATTGAGAAATGACATTATGAAACCCTTTCCCTTCAGGCAACTTGTACATGAACAGCATATAGTTAACTACAGACTTTCAAGAGCTAGACGAACTGTTAAAAATGCATTTGGAATCATGGCAAATAGATTTAGAGTTCTGCTAACTAAAATCATGTTGGAACCAAAAAAGGCTGGAAAGGTTGTATTAGCAATATGCTGCCTGCACAATATGCTCATTGAAAAACAATGCTCCTATTCACATGCACTAGACACTGAAAATGGGAACCATGAAGGTAGCAATGGAAATTGGCACTTGAACATGCCACTGTTAGGGCTACAGAAGACAAAATCTAGAAATTATTCTTTAAGTGCAAAAGGCCATCGCCAGTTGCTTAAAAAGTATTTCTGCCCCAAGCCTGGATTAATTCCATTACAAGATGACACGGTATCCATGAAACTACAGACAAATACAAGGTGAAACACATTATATTTTAGCTCCAAATTTGATATTGAAACTTTGTTTGATATATATGGGCATAAAAACTGAAGTCTCTCTTCAAGCCATTTACTCCTTTTTGTTTTTTTTGGCTTTGCACTGCCACTGACTAGTATTTTACGTGCACGAGTAAGTTGGGTACGAAGGGAGCTCATTCTTTTCTGCACTTGGGTTACTGAAATAAAGCATAAATATCAAGAAGTAATGCTAGCAGAATCAATTTATAACCATCTCTTAAATCATGACATCCGCCCGTCTTGCCTATGTAGGTAACAATAACTACGATGAAAATGTGGGTTAACGGGAGATCAGTGGCCTTGCATGGAACTCTAAAGTTAGTTTCTGTGCTTTTTAGCTATTGTGGTTAGGAAAATGCTACTCTATTAATTTTGAAAATTTAAATCGTCTAATGAATATCCATCTAAAAGATGATAATTCTGAAGGGTAGCCTAGAGAAATCTACACCTGTACCCGTACAAATATAGTCTACAAATAACATGAATATAATTGCTGACGTAGTTTTTCCACTTTCGTGCTCATATGGCTTTTGAAACAACAAGCTACCTAGGCCTTTAAACTTAAAAGCTTACCGCTTAGAGAAAGCTCTGATGCCATTGCAGCTACAGCCGCAAGCCTTTTGGTTCTGTCACAATACTCAGGCGAGCTTGTGACATAGAGGCAAGATCTTTCCTGCTACATTTCAACCAGCCTTTCTTCCTTGTCGTCAGTCCAAACTTCGGCACTGGTGTCCTCCATTTCCTCTTAGCATATTTTGAACTGAGCACATGCTCTGAGACATGATACCGAAGCAGTTGAAATATTATCTTGTCTTCTGTCGTCAGCGACAAAGAACAATATCTAGCTTGTTTGATATTGAAAGATCGTCGCCAGCGACAAAAATCTTAAGTATGTGTTGCCCGCACACAGCAAGTTTTCGTCGCCAGCGACAAAATCGTGCTGTGTGCGCTGGGCTTAACAGCGTGGTCTAAAACCTCGATTTGCTTGGGGGCAGCTAGAAGCAGCTCCTGGGGGAGACAAAGAGATACTATCTAGGGGAATGTTAACTCAATTTTACTGACAGAATGGACGTAGAATCTAAACTTCAGTGTAAGGAAGGGAGTCATTAAGAGAATGAGGAAGGGGAGGGTGCAGCCTCCAAGAAATATTTGAAAAGAAAAGCGCACCCTTTACTTTTCTATAAATGTGAACTACGTCCTTTTCTACACCAAAAAGGTATTAGAAAAGCATGAAAAAGCTATCAATTCTTGTGACTATCTTTTATCTTTAATGAGCTATTTAAATAAGAAAGCGAAGAGAAAATGTGTGTGATTTGAAGTCATTAAAGATTATATCGAAAATAAGAATTAAATTTGAACTGAACGCTCAGTTTTCAAACACAAGCCCCACCCCTAATTCTATTAAACTGCTTAAACTATTGCACATTTAAATATTTATCAATGCACATAACTGTTATACTACTGCACAATGACGTACGGTTTACCAATAAGAGACAAGATTTGCCGAATGAACCTTTGTCTCCACCCGAATCAATGGGGTGTGGGGTCCCAGCGTCGTCCTTTGTGACGCCCTGAGATCACATTAGGGACTCAACAAAAATTGTAAAACATATCCTCAAATATCTTTACTACTGTCAAATGCAGACTGATGTCTATCAGTTCAGGCCCGTAAAAGGCCCAAATTTTTGGGGGGGCCAGGTTTGGAAATAGTTGCTACAGCAGTATCAAAAAAAGGCGCCACCATAGCAGGCGCTGACGTGCCAGAGAAACTTATCTATTTTTGGCCCTCGAAATTGGCTAAAAATGTATCCATTTTTTGAAAGAGCAGCATTTGATGAAAAACAAATTCAAAATGAGAAATAGTTTCTCCTTCTATTAACAGCACTAAAGAAAAAGTTCAAGATCAATAAAAAACATGTGTGATTGAAGGTCTCTTTGGTTTTCACATCGAAGAAGATTAAGTTAATGAAAGTTTGAATCAATTTCAATATTGTATTCTTTATTCCAGCTTCCACGTAATGGTAGACCTTGACGTGCAAGGAAACGAATATTCTTTAGAATTTTCAAGAGCATTTGGCGGTTCTTAAATCTTTGCTTCTCTGCTTCAGATGATACCATATCAACAACATCAGGCTGGTTTGAACTACTTTTAACCTAACGAATGGTGGCCTCTTTGTGTGCTTGCGACATTTCATGTTTTTGGAAGCCCCGTGCCTTTTCGAGAGCGTGCTTCCAGTTCTGATAACCTTTTCTGAGAAACGCGTCTCCTTGAGATAAAGTCTGTGTAGAGAGAGAATTTGTCTCGGCAGCTTTGACACATGTAAAACAAAACGCTGCTGGCAATTCTTCGTCATAATGCAGCCAAGGGTACAGATCAAACCAATTTGCCTGGACGCTTCTTTCATGTCAAATCTTCCCTGATTTTGTAAATTCGACGTTTCTTGGTTGATATGGAGAATCGTGACTTATTGTTACATTGCTGCTTGATGTAACTTCACTGGAAATTTCAGACGATGAAGCTTCAGCTGCACTACAAAGCGAAAAATGTCAGTTCTTAATTGCTTTTACAAAAAAATACCAAAAGTAGCAAAAAAGCCATGGGGAGGTTATTGTTGAAATTTTCACAGAACAGAAGGTTAAAAGCTAAATAAAAGTTAAATACCTGCTTTCATCCGACATTGTCTTTTCCGTTTTAATTCCCCAACTAATCTTGGTTTGCTTAATGGTAGTTGTAGCAAGTATAAAACATTTAACCAATGAATCTTTTTTGCTGCACACTATATTCAGTTTTTCTTCTATGATTCACGAAAAATAACTACGTATGATGGATATTATCACGATTACACTATGAACGACAGCTATAATTCTGATCTAAATTTTACTGAGACATACACTTATTTAATCAAAGAAACCAAGTCAAAATATAAATAAAGATTACGAAATTGTCTAGAACTAGCCTCAAAATATGTAGTAATACGTGAGAATGCATCAATCAGACAAGAAGTTTCCTAAACAACTGATTTTTGTGATTACGTAATTGGCTGAATGTAAAATGTTATTTTTTGTGTTGGTTCCGGTTTTTCGAAGTCATCCACATTTTGTGTTATTGCATTCTGTCATCTCCATAGCTGCTGTCATCATCTCTTTTGTTAAAGTAATGAATGTATCAGTGTCATGTTTGAGATTTGTCATATTATAATTTTTTTCTATTAAAAAATTTAAAAATTAAAAAACATTTTTGCCAAAATTTTGGGGGAGCCGCGGCCCCCCCGGCCCCATAGGCTGTTACGGCCCTGCAGTTACTGAGTAAATGAGACTAGTATGTCTTAACCTTTCCCTAACGAGGGACAGGGGCAGAAACTGGCTGAAAGACCCTTCTGAGCATCACTGCTCCTGCAGATCACACAAGTACTACACACACTTTTGTAAGAAACCTGTAATCCCGGCCACAATAGTTGGAACGCTTCGCAGATTTCCGCACATTTTATCTCATAATCCACCCCCTCCTCCTGGTACAATGCTGAATTATGCAGAATTTTTGCCACCTCTGAAGTAACTTGGACTATGTAACTTTACATCCGTCCTTCCTACCTATAAATGAAGATTGTTTTGGGGGTAAGGGGGGAGGGAGGCGAGAACTCGAAGGTTAGCCAGAATCACTGAAATAGCTATGAAACTTTCTAATAGATAACTTTTAGCGAGGATTGTAGCTCAAGGGCTAGTACTAAAAGTTTCTTAATCTTTGACCGCATTTTAGTTCTAAAAGTTTCTCAATTTAGCGAGCTAAATTGCTACGAAACCGAACGTACATTGTTTTGGTACAGATTTAAGTTGCAACAGGTAACGAGTTCAATGTGCTATTTGTCTTAAATGTCTTAGCTCTTTCCTTGTAGTTCTAAAAGCTCCTTAAATTTTAGGCTGTCTAGCACCAGGGTGCTTATAAAGGGGTTTTATATAAAAAATGTGTATATTTTCTGTAGGAGAGGGCTGCAACATTGAGACCCATGGCATAATTTTGCCCACATTCTCTAAGAACCCCCTGAATATACAAGTAAACTGTTTTTAAATGTAAATCACCTCGATACAAGGCTTCTGTGGAAAACTATTTATTTTTCAAAATTATTTAATGCTAAAATCTAGAATATGCTATTCGCTGGTCAACCTAGTGCAGTCCAGAGTAAGAGTAAGGGAAATTTACCAAAGTCCCGAAGAGCCCTCTAAATATTACAGTAAGCCGTTTTCAAATTTAAATAGCCTTTAGCAATATGTTTCTCTTACTTCTATACACTAATTTCGGAGCCCTAGCTTTGGAAATTTTCTTCAGGCCCAACCATGGTGGGCCGTAGAGTAGACAATAAATCTGGTATCATGTCTAATACACTGAAAGGTTTAGGCAAACATATTTGCATGGTATTCTGTAAAAGTTTCATGGTAAGCCCAGCAACTGCTTAAAAAGCGGAGTGAATAGTGACTGGTAACAACAGAAACAGCCTACTAACCTCCTACAATGGAGTTTCAGGAAGACTCAATGTTGAAAGTGCTCTTTTTGGGAGTTGCCCCGAATTGCTTCCGGCGTCCCTGAATATAAGTAATGTTGAGATAGTGATAGAAATACACAGGTAAAATACAGAAGTTGTACCAAATGATAAAGGCCATCTGCATTTTTTGTAAATGCTACAACATAAAGAACTTGCAGAACTATTAATTCTTCATATTGATCAGTGATTCTACAATGTATGGAGGTCCTGTGTTCCTCAAGAATCTAAAGCACCTTGAAAAACTGTTCGGGAAAAGTGCAGTTACTACAACCACTATCCCTTTAAAGCACTGTCAAAATGGCCACCATCCAGTATCTTAAGGTATGTACACTTTAGGTTTGGATTCGGGAGTGGGTCTACACTCTGCCCCTTTCCAGCAGAAGAACAAACGTGCCCTTTTCCTGGAAGTTTGTTGATGGTTGAATCATGACAAATCTCAATACATTTGAAAGTAAGGAAATCTGCAAAATTCCTATAGTATTTCTTCCATTTCTAAATCTGAAATCTATTGCCAAAGCTAACTCCCATTAGGAAGTGTTAGTTTACCATTTTACACAGGTTAGACATCTGTCCTCCTACATTTCTGGTTCAGTACCTTCTTACTCAAAACAATTTATAGAGGAGGTACTTTGACATGCACGTAAAATCTATGATGTGAAAAATCAAATTAATCACAAATGTTGTATTCTCTAACATCGTTTCATTCTTTGCACTTCGTAATGTCACCTTACTATAAGTTTGTGGCAAAAAGCTACTGCATTTTCTATTGTATTGTTGGTCATTTCTGAACCCCTCCCCCAATTTAATGTAACTGGCGGATCCAGAGGGGGGCTATGCCTCATCTAAGCAGAATGACGTCTGAAAACGAAAATCAGCACAATAACGAATTTAAATTGTCCAGCGTTTCCAGTACATTACACTTACTGCAAGACATCTTATTCCTTCATTCAAGGATCTCAGCAGTCTATCACCAGACTTGCCATTGATTCCAAGTTCTGAGATAGAGAGCTGTATCTTTTTAGCTACTACTAGAACTATGCAATCGGCACATAAGGAAATATAGTTCTATATCAATAACTAGAGCTCCCTAGAACTTCCCCCAAAGCTTTAGGGATGTGGCCTAATGAAATTTTCTACGAGCTAAGCGCACTTTTGAAGTGAATTTATACTTGTATCCTGATGGTCCTTCTCAATCATCTTTTCTAGATCCGTACCTTCCTAAGAGTATAAAATATCCAAGACTTTTCGTTACTTGTATGAACGAAAATGAAATCTCCTCCCTCTCCAATGCAGTATATCTCGCTAGGCCTAAAGTAGATCAATCCATCTCATACCAATACAAAACATATCAATATCATATGGGTCGACTCCCAGTTTTCAATCGTCTATTGTATTGTAGCTCCATTGGACAGCTTCACTTCTGCCTTCTATTTCAAAATCCTTGACAAATTCATTGCTGCTTCCACTTACAGTTGGATACTCTCTTGCCTTACGCCATCACTAAACTCTGAGGTAGGGACGAAGCAACAAAGGAAAATGATCACTTAATAAGCAAACCATTTTGGGACTGCCCTACAATTAATGAGTGCCGACTAATTAATGAATAATGAATGGCCTCTTAACAGTGGATAACATTTAGTGTCCGTCGTTCTATATGGTAGTTGTCAACTACAACACAATCAGCTCTTCATCCTTTACGTAAGTGTCTGTGTTGTCTAATGTTGAAATTGATGATTGTTGGCTGTGTTGGAACAATTTCGTTGCTTCCTGACTATAGATTTTATATGTTTAAACGCTTTTACATACTCTTTACTTTGTTTTTCTCAACAATTTGTCAGGAATTTTGTCCGAAAATGTTCGACATCATAATAAGTTGCCGAAATTAATGTTCGAAGATATAATGCCTGAAATTTAACATTCCGAGATGTTCTGAAAATAGTGTAGTTTTCTAGGCTCCATATTGCAAGATCTATGAAGTCTTCTACAGAAATTAGTCCCATAACCCCTTCTTTTCTTAAGAAGTACAATCTCTCACCACAGTATCCCCTAAGATGTAGGGCTTTGTGTATGTTCATTGTTTTCCTCGTGGTCCTGTCAAATGACTTCATTTCATCTCTACACCAATCAAGCATATCAAATCAATGTCCAGGTATTTATGGCAACACCAAGATATTCATAACAACTTTCTTCATGGATTGATATAATAGCATTGCAATCCGGTAATTTTATTCCATCATGTTTTGACACTTACTATCTTTGAAACTAACATTGCACACCTCTCCTATCCGAATTTGATATCTAAGTCTGTACTAATAACTCATACAGTTGAAATCAAAGAATCAAGCCGTCTTTCATCTTTGGTAGCCAATACACAATCATCCATAAACATCAGATAGTTGATTTGCTCCTTATTAGCGCAAAATTGATAGGTAGATAGATAGATATAATCATAGATAGATAGATAGATAGATAGATAGATAGATAGATAGATAGATAGATAGATAGATAGATAGATAGATAGATAGATAGATAGATAGATTGATAGATATAGATAAATAGATAGATAGATAGATAGATAGATAGATTAGATCAGATAGATAGATCAATAGATAGATAGATAGATAGATAGATAGATAGATAGATAGATAGATAGATAGATAGATAGATAGATAGATAGATAGATAGATAGATAGATAGATAGATAGATAGATAAATAGATAGAGATAGCGAGAGAGATAGCGAGAGAAGAATTTTCCAAGGGTATATCAATAGATGTAGTGTCTGTTCCAAAGCATAAACTTAGTCAACAGTCAAAGGGTGGCTGCAGTTGACAAATATGCTGGAAGTGTCATGCTTCAGCATATACTCAGAAGTTGCTGGCGCGATTTCTCTTGGCTATGTTTTGACATGGTACACGACGAGGGCGTCAGATTACAGCTGAATATCTAGCGTGTGGTAGGGCTATAAGAAATTTCCTACAAAGCCTGTAGTTTAAAGCCTTTTTGAAGGTCATCATTATTGTTCTTTTTACGTAGAGGTTTTAAGACTCGTTCGTAGGCATACAGGAGAAATCATGTCTGAATCTAGTCCGTCTCAAAATTAAATACTTTTCCAAACACCATCAATCTCAAAAGAGCTACAGTAAAGCATAGAGATGATTCAAAAAAGTCGCGCTGCATGGTTTGGCATAAACAAGTAAAGTCAAAGATTTAGTGTAACAGATATGCTAAAGTGCTCAAAATTAGAGACTTTGTAATTGAGTACAGTGGTTCTTCATTTATAGCGGGGGTTATGTTCCAAAGACAACCCGCAACAGCTGAAATCCGCAAAGCAGCTATCTTTATTTCCTGCAATTATTATGTATGAATTGAAGCTGAAAGAGTCCTCAACACACACTTTACACATTATTCTCAGGCAGATATTATATTTTTTTCTTATTAAAAACACTCAAAGCTTGAACGCTTAAAACAATGCCCTTTCAATACGCCGTTAAGCCAAAAGCATACAAAATTGCATCAAAACAAAAATCCACGAAACAGCGAGACCACGGAAAGTGAACTGCACTATAGCGAGGGACAACTGTACATGCCTTCAAAAAAAGCTTTAAATGCCGGTCGTATTAACGCAATCTGACTATTTCAAAATAAACTGATGCAAGAACGTACACAGGTTTCACATGCTTTTTATAATTACAAAAATAAGGATTCTAGGGAGAAAAAAAGCAACTACTAACGAGAATTTAACTCGATTACAACACAAACCAATGATAAGTAAGGATATTTTAAGAAGGATTTGTGATATTTACCCTTTCTTCACCAACAAAACACAAAATCCACTGTATCAACGGGGTTCATACACATTTCTAAAAAAATAATTCCTTCATTTTCCTTGCATTTCTGGCTGAAATGCTGCAAAATGACTATATTTTCCCTGCCCTGATGATCATGTACTAAACTTAAGAGTCGTAAAACACATACTTGTAAACATCCAAACTGGATAGGGGGTGGGGGACAGCACAATTGTAGAAGTCAAGTTAAAAGCTGGACGCTGTGTATGTTGCATATCTGCGCCGATGAATCAAAAAGTATTTCTCCTTTCTTCAAAGATATTGTATTGGAAGATTGGGGTCTGGGGCTTCTCTTCAGAAAAAGATTTTGCAGTAACACCCTCTAGAATAACAGAGAACCCCCTTTTGCAGAACAGAATGTATTTTCATCATTAATCGTATAGTGCACCAAAGAAGAAACATAGTTTATTCTCAGACATCTGGCATTGGCTACACCAGTGGGGGTGAAACATACAGCACACAGGCCGGATCCCGCCTGCCAAGGCCTGAAGGAATTGTGAATAAACTGAAACCTAATGTTTTGCTCTCTTGCATTAGCTGCTAATTATAGAGTTGGTTCCCCAGTGTTTCACAATTTTCGTGGAAGATAGGAAACATGCGATAAGCTACATATACTTTAAGTCCCTACTACCCAGCCCTCTCTGACTTCATGAACCTATCCAGCCTGCATGACATTATATTGTGTCTTTTGTGGCCCCTGGGCTAAAATGAGTTTTACTCTGGTCTTCACGGAATGCACTTAAGGGTCTTCCCCAACACCAAACAGTGTCATTAAGCAAATGTTATCTTTGAAGTGGCATGCAAATCCAAGAATTGAAGTGCTGGAATCTTACTCTCCGCTTAAGTTGCATACTGAAATTCCTTAAAAATCGTGCTGAGAATGAGAATAGATTTGAGCTTGTCATACAACAAAGTCACAATCTCTGCATGCCACGTATCTGTGCTCCTAGATTCTTGATTGAGTAAAAATCAATAGAAACGATTGAAAAATACAGTGCACATCACTTCTGTATACAGCCTCGTGAACTATTGATGGGCAAGTCCCCAATGCGTCTATGGACCTGTAGAAACGTAACATGACAAAAATGAATCGTCCTAGTGTTAGACATGAAACAATACAAATTTTAAGCAGAGTGAGGAAGACATTAAAATTTTGGTGGCCTACATTAATACAATTGAAGGTCAACAACAATACGAACTTCTGAAAACTCGTCGCACAACCTTGAAGACTTTTCCCCGACTTTCTCTGACCTGTAAGCTTCCTAGAAAAATTACCCTATTTTCTCTGACTCTCTCCAACTTTCCCATTAGATCCTATAGCGAAATCCCTAAATAAAACATACCAGACATTCCCATACGAATGTTTTGCAATCCACTGGCGTTACTTTTTCATTTAAAGCTGTCCTTTACAAAAAAGTCACAATAGCGATTAAAGGTATAATTCTTAAAGGAAACTTAAGAAGATTTTGAAAAATTTAGAAACAATTAAGGATTTCCAAGGATGTTAAAGGATACTTTTTAATGAGTTTTAAGGAATTTAAGGAAGCGTGGGAACCGTGTTATGTAATTCAAATCCTAAAACAAAATGCCTAAATTTTCTTCCTTTAGTGTTGTCCAAAATTCGCATGCTTTTGTTGTGTAATACTGAAATGGAATAGTATACCCGAACACATAGTCCAGCAAACAAACCCAGTTACCTTCACTATATACATAGCACAGTTAATAGAGAATTAGTTTTTTTTAAGGGATGCATTTATATAGACAAATTTAGGTTCATGGGCATCATTTTTCCCCCTGTGTCAACTTTGTTTTATTTTTTAAATTCTGTTCAGTCATATGTGTCATTGGGAATCACTAATATTGCATTCAAAATTAGGTATTAACTTTTGTATCAGTCGAAACCCTCCCACCAAGACATTGATTACATTGCCACCCCAGGTCTTGTGATAAATCGTTAATCATAGAGTAGACCTCATTGCATTTTAAAGCATAACATCCTCACAACCGTATTTATAGTCGAAATATAGCGCTTTATTACTTTGATGAAAGATAATACAACCAACGAAAGCACGCCAGACTTCAATGTCTTATAAACAAAATAAAACAAATGAAAGAAGCGCTCGTCCGTATCAAAAAATTATCAAAACAGGATGACAAGCTAACGTTTTCTAAGGGGCCTCATATGGTGGTGGTAGAAAGTTACATTTATAAACCTAGAAGTTAGGAGCGAGGTGCCGTAACAATAGTACTTACTTGTCGTGAAGTTAATACAATACCAAAACAAATAACATTAAATGAGGCCAATTGACTGTTTCTTTTAGATATAAGTTTGCTACTACAAATACTAACGGCATAAGCAAAAGTGAATAAACTTGAAATTCATTACAAGTTCAAAGACGGTGAAGCTGGAAGCATCGTATTAATAATATTCCAGGTCCAAGTAACACATTCACTACTCCATGAGCGTGGGAGCACAACCTCCGAGAATTTGGACTAGAAAAAAGCATACATTACTAAGAGCAAGAACATATTTTAAAATCAAGAATACGCTCAATCAGCACCACAATTAAAATACTATGAACGTATGAGAATTCACTAATGTCAGTTACTGCATGCACTTCATTTACTTTTGGAAACTATAAGATAGCCGAAGCTTTTGAAAAAAATTAATGAGTGAATTACTTAGAAGCTGAATTAATAAATAAAGACATCTTGAATTTCATTTGACTTGTGCATTCCAACAAAGCAGTGACATAAACAGTAAATTCTAGGCATACTCAACTTGTCTCAGAACGGCGTTAAGTGATCAGAACGGTCAAATGATGAAATAAAAAGTGTATTTTAGGCATAACATTAGACATTAGTTGGTGTTACTATTTCACTCAAACGACATTTAAAATATTCGCAATTTCTGACCGCCTGCCCCTTGTTGGATATAGGCTTAAAAGTTTAGATCTACTCTCTCCTATGAAATCCACATTGTGTGACCTCCCACTCTCCAAACACACATGTGAACTCCCATTGAAAATGGCTAACTGAGATGCATAAAAAAGCAACAAGTGCCGTATATGTCATCATCAAGGATAGATTTAGAAGATGATTTTGGAGAGGGGTAGGATTATACAAGATGTTTGGTACTACACCCTTCATACGCCTTGATAGTGAAGTCAAGGCCATTTCTTGTCCTCAATCTGTTGGAAGTGTTGCGTTGTAGCATTTGAGAAAACTAGACATGATGACAAAATGATATGTTAAACACTCTTGTTATAGATAGACCTCTGAAATGGTACATCTACATGTGCATTCTAGTTTTAATAACTTGCATGTAGGGGGCGTCTAAATTCTCAAATACCCTTCCCCTTCCCTTCTGCATAGTATAAAAAAGTCTAAAATTCAGTGAACCCCCTCCCTCACTCTTTTCCAACATCATATATGTATGACTACTCATATGGTGCTACGCTAAGTTTTCCTACACGCAGGAGCAGATCTGTGTAGGTCCATTCCCAAACTTCGGCAGATAGGCTTTGTCTGCGCACGAAACTACAATGTCTGCCAAAAGTCCCGTACACTGTTAGGATATTTCTATCTTTGTTCTACTTTCATTGTAGAAATGATAATGTAAATATCCTTCTCTCTTCATACAATATTAAATCGTTAGCCAAGGCCCTTGGTTATTTGGAAGGGTATCACTTATCCTTCCTCTGCTATTCAAATACCTTTCAAATAACGTTGTCTTACGGGGG
>WIPJ01000757.1:91002-113224 GCA_018155075.1 Cassiopea andromeda | reverse complement strand
GGGGGGGGATTCTGTAGTTTGCCAGTAGCATAAATCACAGGTATTGTAGTAAGACTTTTGGCAGACATTGTACCTCCATCTGAATAAGGTTGGCTCTGCTAAATGTACTAGTTTAGATCAGATGAGAAGCCGTAGAACTTTTGGATCTGATCCAATTGCATCCTGTGTGAACTCATGGATCTGATCCAAAACTGCTACGAATAGAAAACGAGGCGCTTTTCATTAGCTAATACAAAGATTTCCGATATGCGTTGAAAGCTTCACTTCATATCTGAACTCCTTTGCATCTAATCCGTGTCAGCGGTGGTGTGCTGTCGGGGGCAGGGGGTCCGTGATCAACCAGAGAAAAAGGTTACAGGGAGTGGCAAAATAACATTAAACTTCTATAGGAACGCAGAATACGTAGCAGGATAAGCAGCATGAATGCTATCTTTTGCAAGTCATTGTCTCATCATTCTAATAAAGAACAGATGTCTAAAATTGAGTAAAATACACAAAAATGGATAGTTACAACTATGCAAAGCAATGAAAATTACCCACTCAAATACATTAGCAATAATGAGATGCAATTTGTGCTGAAGTAAAGGAATGAGGAAAACGAAAGAACAAATCATCAGCTTTAGCTTGAAACAGGGGCAGTGTCACGGGGAAGTCTAGTGTGTGTATACCCCCATCACTTCTTGCAGGGGCGTTTTCTGGCATTCTAGAGAGCATAAAGTTGAAAATGTGTCTGGGGGCACACCTGCAGACCCTTAAGTCCTCTTATTATTTTCTGTCCAATCTACTTCTCATACTATTTGTGTTTTCTGAACAACTTGTGTTATTTGGTACACCCCTCTCATCTACATTGCTCTAAGCAACAGTCTAAGTAAGACAACAAACTTTTGCCGTTACAGGTAGATACTTTCGGGTAAAATGTGATAAGTCTTGCATTGCCAAAGCTGGAAAATTTGTCTACAAGAAACTCTAATTATTGCAAAAAAGAAGACTATGGGGATTTTTAAACATTTTTACATTTCAGGCTGGACAGCGGTAATAATGATCTAGCAAAGCACTTTGAGATGGCACTTAGACATGCAACTTATCGCTCAAAAACTACTCAGAATGAATTTATAGCATGAGCTGCTGAATTTTTAAATGAGAAGATAACTGAAGAATTAAAAAATTGTCGCTTTTATTCCATCCTTACTGATGAAGTGGCAGATTGCTCCAACAAAGAGCAGATGCAAGACGGGTAGTTTTTGAGCGATAAGTTGCATTTCTAAGTGCCATTTCTAGGTGCTCTGCTAGATCATTATTACCGCTGTCCAGCCTGAAATGTAAAAGTGCTTAAAAATCCCCACAGTGTTCTTTTTGTAATAATTAGAGTCACCTCTGTGGCGTAGTAGAGGTATATTCTGTCTTGAGCACAAAACTACTGTCTTCAAGAAAAGCAAAAGCCTTTGTCTCTTTTTTGGATGATTTCATCAAGGATGTCCTTTAAATTGATGTACATTGACAACGAAAGAAACATACAAGAGAGATTAATCAAATTTGTGCACTGTGATAGTGGCACTTCAGGAGATGCACATGCCAATAAAATTGTCAGCTGCATAACAGATGAATTGAACGTTGATATCAAGGATTGTAAAAGACAGTGCTATTAGGGTGCGGGAAACATGGCAGGATGATATTCCAGGGTCTCTATATGAATTCTGCAATTGAATGATCGTGCTATGTATACTCATTGTATGTCCCATAGATTAATTCTCTGTGTTGCTTCATCTTGCAGTATACGAACCATTAACAATGTTCTGGATAAGGAGAGGGAAATTTCATGTTTCTTTGGAAACTCCACTAAAAGACAACTTCTTCTTGAAATTGTTGTGAAGGATGTCCTTTCTGGAAGCTGGTACATGTCTGCCAAACTAGTTGGATTTTGTGCATAAGACTGAAGCAAAGACTCAGTGGAATGTACCTTGCAGTGCTTGAAGCCATGTTGATTATGTGTGATAATGAAAGTAATGAGTGGAAAAACATCACCTCGAATGTACATGGATTAATATCACTTCTCTGTGACTTTGACCTTATCATAACACTTGTGATATTGAAGGAAAATTTGAGCTATACGCACACAGCTGCGACCCAACTGCAAGGGAGTCATATTGATCTTATTGAAGGTATAAGGCATATAAGTGCATTGAAAACTTCACTTCAAACAGCACAAAATCTGATAGATTGTTATAATAATGTGTAGTTTGAAGATGCTACTACAAAGGCAAATCAAGTTGGTGCGTCTACTAACTCACCATGAGCTTCCTCGTCTCAAAAGGATACAAGGAACATTCCTGCAGAATATCCATCTGATTATTATACACTAATGTTTCAATTCCTTTCTTAGATCACATGCTAAATGAATTGTCGGCATGCTATTCCGAGGCCAATGAGACTCTATACAGAGGTATCTCTATAATTGCACACATTATGGGACAACAGTATTCTAAATAGATTCACTGTGCAGGAAACGTAATTTTCCAATAAATTGCAGAATCAACATGACAATAATAAGAAACATGATTGCATGAACTACGACATTTGCAATTATTTAGATATAAACACGACAAGTCCAGACGTTTCGGACCCTAATTCCAGGGATCCTTCATCAATTAATAGCCTTACTCGAAATCAAAATTTATAGGAAAGCAAATGGTAAACAAAATAGTCATGGGAAACCTAGCGAAACCCAACGAAAGACTAAATCAATAAACGAAAAACAATGGGAAGGGTAAACCATGAAACCCATGGTAAAATTATAGGGTAATTAAATAAATTAGAAAAGTTTTCACAGTCACTGTCAGAAGTCGCCCAAATTCTGCCGAAAATTTGGTTCTGCATTCCAACCAGGCATGGCAGGGGTCACATGCTCCTTTGCAGTGACCTGTGATGTCATCAGTCAATTGACATGCTTGGAAGGGTGTCATTTGCTGTCATCAACCCAAGATGCTTCACAATGTAATATGCTGTTGTTAATCAAAGATCTTCTCAGTATGCACAGCCAAATGGAGACATGTCTTGTCTTTCCAAGGCTAATTAGTGGGTGTGTCAGGGGAAGAATTACCCGCGTTTAGCAGGCACCTAGTTAAAAAGTTAGAATACTAAATATGTATCTTCGGAGTACAACGACATATCGAAGAATTAACGGGCTTGCAACAATGTAAACACACAAAGGTATAAAATTAGATCTAGACAAAGTGATTGACATGTATGCAAGAAAACACAACAGAAGCTTAAAGCTGCATGACATTCTCTGTTTTGACGAAGCTTTTCAAAAGATGATGAATTAATAGCTTCAAAACTGTATTAAAGTACTTATTGCTTCTTCCGATTAGTAGACAGACACTCACAGGCTTCATTCATGTATTTTTTAAGGTTGAGTTCCAATGCCAATTATGATAAATTGTCCTTACAGAAGAACAATGATGAGATTGCTGAAAATGTCCCCCTGTGTTCCCATCGTTGTTCAAGAGATATGTCGCTTTGAAGCATTCTGAGGTTACACACATTTGTCCTTTGCTGCATCTTAGGAGCACAGTAATAGAAAAGTTTTGTCCTCAAGTCTTTGTCCCTTCCTGTGTCCGTCCAACACGGTCACTTTGCAGCACTTTGATGAATGCTGTTGAAGTTGTAACTAAATTTGATTTTTTGCCTCATTTACCAAAGACTTCATCTAGTTGATGTTGTTTGATTTTCATAAAATTTGCTAACATGCTAATATCTACTGCTACTGAAATCTCTTTTTGTACAACTTTCACAAAGTCATGTCTGGTACTTCCTACAGATGCCTATTGTTTGATAATATCTTGTAGCAAACTGAGCTGAATTCTACTCTTTTGTATGCCAATGTATTAGAGTTGCTGGCGAGCTATGGTTGAGCGATAAAAAAAAATATTCATTGGGCAGAAGAAATTTCTAGCAAAAGGTAGCTACATTAATCTATAGCTACAAGAATGCATATCATTGGTCGAGTTTACACAGAATAAAAATTTTAAAAATTAAATATAGAGTTTTTCTTGCCTTAGTAAATTTTACAGTATATGTTTCGAGTAATCTGCCTGCACGTCCAAAATCATATAAGGCATGAAAGGCATGAAGAATTAACTGCAAATAAGGATCTTTTCAATTTGTGTTCCAAAAGCGCAGCTAATGAAGTACCTGCAGTCTCTATGTATACTGCTATAGGGCTAATTTATTCCACCCCATTTGTTTAACAAGTCTTGACCAAACCCGATTACAAATATGCCCTTGTGCGCCAGTCACAATATCTGGTGAATCCACGCCTGCTATGGCTTTTAAAGTACAAGAGTATTTGCCAGGAATACTTATAAGAAATTCTGATAGTCACCCGTGGCATCTACAAAATACCAGCATAGATATACAGCTGTCAAAGACAGCAACAAACAATGGACAAAACTGATTTACCTGCAGAGGTGTTAAATCATGGAATGCCTTTCCACTTGAAATTACGAAGGCTTCTTTCCTGTATATTTTCATACACAGCAGAAATAAGGTTTTCCTAGCTTACTTCTGATTTTCTATTAAATTTAAAAATACTTTTGTAGAACTATGTATTTTTCATCTTAATATTTATCGACTTTGTTTTGTTACTATATTTCATTGTATTGCAAAGTATATCGTACAGTATACGGAGCATTCGTTCATTGCCTGTCCTACCTTAATCGTATGAGAATGAAATGACATTAAGTTATGATATTAGAAGGTTAAAAACCCTCTACTTTACATGTTATAAGCGCCCTACCAATTCTATTTTTCCCTATTGCTTAGAATGACTCTAACCAAAGTGTAACAGTTCAATTTGGTTAACTCCGTATAATGCCATCACTTGGCCTTTTCATCTAAAACTTTTTTCAGTCAAATTTGTTATACCTAGAATATGCCATTTATGTGACCACTTTGTTTGGATGCACGAAATGAATTCAAATGGAATTCATGGAATTCAAGATGTCTGTACGTACTGTCATTCAAAGTATCAATGAAATGATTAAGAATGTTTGTGCAATTTTGATTCGGATCTGTTACATGAAACACCCATTTTTTGAGAATGGGGGACGGAGGCATCAAAATCCATACAAAAATTTGGTGCTATAACCTTTCAATGATCCTTTATTGAATAATTGATAGATAATAAAATTTTTTTCATAATCAATAACCACATAAAGTAAGAATAAGTAACCACTTCAATAACTAGAAGATCAATAGCATACCATATCTCTTGGGCAGTTCTTGCTTGCAAACCATTCCTGGCTATATAAACAAAACAGTAACCCATTTCCCAATATCAGGCTAATCCACATGAATATATTCCAGCCGGAGTGTGGTCTCTGTCCTTTTTTAGGTCCAATCAGACTAAAACAAACTGTAGAATGTACTCTATGAAAAAATATATACACTTATGGAATAGATAATGCAGAATAGTTAAAAACTATTATTGTTATAAGGAATACAGGTAATGAATTTCAATCCATTATTAAAGATCCTAAACTAGAAAATCACCAATAATTTGTTAAATACCAAGCCACTAATCTCAACAACAAAAGTAAACAAACTGAATGTCATAACAAGAAAGCAAATAAAATTGAACTTCTCTCGATGCTAGACAGAAATAAAGCCAAACTGTAAGGTGAACGGCCACAGGTTCACAACTACTCCTTAATTCCAAAAGACAAATGTTATGTGTTAGTTGAATTTTAGCTGAAAGGTCAAATTTAAAACTCTGCTATTTCAACAGTTTGCAATGTGGTAAAATCGAATTATATAATGAGATTTCAATTTATAGCTTGAAAAAGTGGTCAAAACCGCATCTAAAATCCAAATTTAAGACACTTTTTTGCTAAAAAAGCAAGGACGTAAAAGATGCTGGAATGAGGAAATCTGTGACATAAATTGAGTCATACCAGTGAGTCAGACATTCCATTGCCAGGACAGCTCTATAGAATAGTTTTTGAACTAAGCAAAGCTCGATCTTGATGATCACCAAAGTGATTAAAAACGACTTTTTTATTATGTGGTAGCTAGATGCATAGAGTCCACCTGTGCTGAGGTGGGAGATTCTACAACCATCTTATGGAGTCAAGTCACATGTCGTAGGGACTGGAGGGAGGTAGACTGACTCTACAAAAATTGGACAGCTTCAGAACTGACCCTCAAGGAAATGTTGGAAGCATTGAGCCTTGAAAATATTATATATCCCAGAGGATTGAGGGTAGTGTAATCCCTTGTTGGAACATACTATCCAATTGTCGTAAGGTGAAAAGCTCTTTTTCGGAGCTTTTTAGCAGTTATAGTACCCTGCTAACGGTATTTCAGCCCCTCTCATCGGAAGAGACAGTCACCCTGTCGGAAAATTCTTGGTACCACGTTTGGCACATTCTATGGGCTCAAGTGATTCACTGTTAGGTCTCCAAAGCTCCTTAACAAGGACTCAGATGTGAAAAGCTTGGCATACGGGTAAACCCTGGCCTATCTAAAGCACTAAAGCACTAGGCACATGGTGATCGGATTGTGAAAAGTCAAATTCAACAAATAGAAGTCGTGCTTAATGATTGGGAAGTAGAGAAATATTTCTAATTATCATAATTATTTCATATGCTATATGTGTTAGAATTGTAAAACCTAATGGTCAGTACATCTACAGACAACGAAAGTCAACAATGGCTTTGAATAACGGAAGAAACCCAACCAAGGTGGAAAATTGCATACCACACGAAAGTAATCCTCAACCTTAAAATATGCAGCAAAATTCCAGAATGTCCATACAGAAATGAAATTACAACCAAGGACTACTATCGAAAAAAACCCTATCTCTGCACTAGGTACGCAAACATACTGTGCGGGATATATGGGCCTAAAATATCAGTTCCAACCATTGCAGTGTTTCATCGAACATTCTATCGGTCTACTTTATTAGGATCTTCGATATCTAGTGAAAACTAGGAAACTACATCAGTAGGATTTTCTTTTTTCTTAACGATACTTTACCAAACCAAAGTAAGAAGGACACATTAGCTTTACTCTACGGGCGTTCAGTTAACACTCACGCTGGAATTGTTGACTCAATCTACGTCATTCATTCACTAGTTCCAAGCCATTTCGTCGACACAATCTTTTGATAGTGGGCGATTTTAGACCCCAACAACCTTATTTTCAAAGTGTTAGTTGCAGAAACGGATCAAACAACGACACCAACGAATTCTTTAGACTTTAACGTTACTTATATCGAAGAATCCCATAAATCATTAAGCGTACTTTAAGTTTAACTGTCCTTTCCTAATTGTGTAACTGAGATCGTGGAAATCTAACTGTGACTGGAAACTCTTGGGAAAGAACAATATGTATCTTCATAGCACCTTTGGAAAACTAATACTTGTAATATTTACCAATGGATACAACACAATATCAAAAAATTTAGAATGACATTAGTGTATACTTACAACCAATTCCACCAAACATGAAGAACAGCAGAGGAAAGAAAAATCCAAAGGAGAGTATCAGAATGTACTCATGGGCGATGGCCGATAAAATAAAAACCAAAATTGCAGCAAATGCCTTTTTATTGTCACCTAATAAGAATAGGCTATCCTTGTATATGTATGCAAACAACCAATCATGCACAACAACGTTCCACATACGGTAATAAGAGGCATAAGAATGTGAATTCCACCAGTCCTGAGATAATAAAATACATAATTAGCCAAAGAGAACCATAATTCATCAAATTACTACTTTCTCACATGCATCACTCTCTAAGAAGCAGCGAGTTATTTGAAACTTAACAACTTTTACAAAACAATGCAAGGTGAAAATGTTGAAAATTTGCCAAAACTGTTGCAACATAAAAGCCTTTCACTGAAAGTCAAGTTAAATTTTTATATTGCATAATAACTTAACCTGAGCTCAACCCAGAGTAAAACAGCTCTATTTCAAACGAGTCTAAGGACACATCAGCTTTGAAGAAAGATGTGTTTTTAACGTCAAATGAAAATCTAAATCATCAATGCACAGAGGCCAATTTTGGTGACCACAAGACAACTTGACAAGTAACTATAATTGCCACAGCAAAGTGGCTATGCAAAAAATGCAAATAGAGTTCACTAGTCTGATGTGACGAAATCCTATTTTTAGAAAATTAAAAGCTTTGCATTAAAATCTGAGAAAGCACTTAGAAATAGCTACTATTGACAACTTTCAGCTCAGTGAGAAAAAGATTAGCCGAGATACAGGAAGTAGAATGGTAATGTAATTCCTATCAAATCGTTATATTTTGCGACTCAGGAGAAAACTGAAGTGGTTGGATGGCAATTCTTCTGGAATCAAATGGTCGTATTTCATTCAAATTTGACAAGTGTCAATTAACATTGTAAACACATGCGCATTCTATGGAGTTCTTCACTACCTGTGGTCAAAACTACAAACTACTCCAGTTATTATCTCTTATCAACCATATAATTTATGGGGTTATATCAAAGCTAACTCTACACAGAGTACATCACCAACACCAGCCTTCGATTCATTGGCATGCAGACTGTTTTTCCATACTTTCCTGCGGCATTGTAAACTAGTAAAATCTTCTAATGTTCCCACCTGGATTCTTTGTCCTATTAGAATTCTATTCCATACAATTTACCTCCTCCTTCGAGACAGCAAATCTCAAAAGTAATTTTTAGAATGAAAGCTTCTGGTTCTCCTTGTACACTAGATAAATGAATATTTGGGCAGATACGCGGGTATCTGCGGTTAACGCAGAGGCGAGTAATCCCTATTGTCCATGTGTTACTTCCGCTTAGCATTAATCGTTGGATGAAAGTTCCTCAGGACAGTTAATGAGGGAATCTCTGAGAGTTTCAACCTGATTTGATATCCATTCCCATCCCACCCAATACCTGCCCTCACGGGGTCGTATCCACAACTCCTTTTAGTCAATTCCACTCCTGCCTTCTTGCTATCCCTGCTATCCCTACCCCTGCCCTCTCTTTATAATATCCGTACCAGTGCCACTTCCAGCAGCACATTGAATCATGGTATGGTCAGGAAGGCAGATCAGAGAACAATCTGAATATAGACAACTAGAACAGGAGACTTTCAAAGGATGAGAAGGACACTTATCACAGAAACGATGCCGGTCATGGCCACCCTTTGGGTGGCACTTGCATCTTGATTGTACATAACTGTGTTTTGTCTAGATGTACTTAGTATGTAATGCATGCTAAAAGACCCCTTTCAAACTGCAACCAAGTAAGTGTTGCAACGTCAGGGCTACCAGCTAGTCATGCATACTTTAGACAAGAATAGTCATGCATGCTAACAGACTCCTGTCACACTGCATCCAGAAAGTGTTGCAACGTCAAGGCTACCAGCTAGTCATGCATACTTTAGACAAGAATAGTCATGCATGCTAACAGACTCCTGTCACACTGCATCCAGAAAGTGTTGCAACGTCAAGGCTACCAGCTAGTCATGCATACTTTAGACAAGAATAGTCATGCATGCTAACAGACTCCTGTCACACTGCATCCAGAAAGTGTTGCAACATCAGGGCCACCAGCTAGTTATGCACTTACGTCAGCCAAGCCATGCCAACTCCTTTCACACTGCGACCAAGAAATGTTGCAACATTAGGGCCACTGGATAGCTAGCTTCAATAGTAGAATGAAATTGAAAAGGAAAAAATGAAATATTACAAAAGATACGACCCCCAAGTACTGCCACATGCGTCGTCTCTCTTCTCACATTCTTCTGCAATGCACTGCTACGAGCCGCACTGAGCTAACACTCCTTTTAAGTGCTGTCTATATCTTTGAATTTATCTCACATAACTTTTTCATGCTATTCTGCAACTAGGGGATAGTCCACTTGAGTTCAGAAGGACCTGCACTACCTTCAGTCGCAAAAATGGTGACAAATCTGATCCTGCAGACTTTAGGCCTATCACTCTTGAAAAGCACCCCACTTAGGACACTCAGATTTTTTCATTTCATGTCATAAGCATTATGCAGAATAAAATCCTTCAGTAAAAGTAATATATACAAAAGGTAACACTTCCATAGAATAAAAAACAATAAAGACCTATTTAGCATGGGATTGTTCTTCATGGGGTCCGTGTCTGTTCATATCTTGCCCTTTATATTCAATTCAAGTTGCCTTTTAAAGGTATTTATTGTTGGCAATTCACATATATAAATATGCGTTTTATTCCAGTCCTTAAGAGTTGAGTAATGAAAGCTTTTATAGTGCTCAGTCCCATACTTCGGTATCTGGAGATTATGAACAAGCTTTGACCAGAAAACTTTTTCAACAAATACCTCCAAAGATCTTCGATTCTGAAATATATTACACAGCACTGTTGAGATCTGCAGACACTGCGATATCGGACTGAATTTGCAAAAAAAGGATTTCATTACTCAGCACTAAAGGCTTGCAGCGATATACCTGCTAAACTACGCATCTTACCTATGTTAAATAGTTTCAAAAAACAACTCAAAACATATTTGAGGGGCTAGAATCAGAAGGTAAAAGACGAATACCTGTAAGATCAACACTGAGTTATAGTATGGTCAAAAATTTCATTTTTGATGGGATATGTTAATAGCATTTTAAGTTAGCTTGTGGTATGTTTCGTGTTAAAATAATTATATTTTAACATACCGCATATTGAACATACCGCATATTGCTCTAATAAATGGATAAGTTCTTTGCAGTATTCAAGATGACAGCCTTCTGCATTTCACGCAGGTTAGTTTTGATGCTGCCCATTTCCTTCAGTATTTTTGGTAGCATTACTGGGGTAGTTCCTAGCACTCCTATTACGATCTGAATTACCACCTTTATGTCTCACAACTTTTCCCATTCTCTTGCTAGATCCTGTTATTTCTCAATCTTCTCATGGAAAGCAAAGTATACTACTCGAGCTGTGTTTTCTCTCTTGGTAATAACTATCATATCTAGATGTATTGCATGAATGACATGATCTGTCTGCATATTATAATCCCATAGAATTTTGCATCTTTGGTTTTCTGCTACTGGAATAATGTCATGTTAATACCATTTATCTCTTACCTCGATGCCATACATCCTTTAATCTCCCAGTGTACTCTCCTACCAACCAAAACATGCCTTTTTTCTATTCTTTCTGCTAGCTTACTACACCCACTCAATAACTGGTTTGCTGTCTCACGCCTTTCTCTGAAGATCCTACTTTTACATTGCTCTTGGCACTTATCAATGTATGCTTTGATTGCATTTGTACGGAATGCTTGCTCCTGTGCTGTAAGAACGAGGGACTCTGTTTCCCTTTTTAAGCTTCCCTGCTTTAGCCATAGCAACCTGGTATCCCCAGCAATTTCATCAGTCTGTCTTAAAAATTATCCGTGTGGTGCTTTTCTTTCCAATTTTCCTTCCTTCATATTTTCAGATCAACTTCTGGCACACGAACTTCATCATTTTCCATGGTTGCAAGTGAGCTTAGCAGTCGTTCAGCACTACTCTTTACATATTTTTGTAATCAAGCTGTTGCAATATTGACTGTATCTTCTACTCCAAAAAGGCCTCTTCCACAATCTTTCCTGGGAAAATACAAACTATCAACGTTGCTTTTTGGATGTAAGCACTGTGCATTGTCATTAATTTTCTAGTCCGTCTATCTAGTTGTTCCATCTCAGCTTTTTGTTACTGCCTTTTATAAGACTCCCTCCACTTAACTGCAATGACTTGATTAAAGACTTGTCTGGTAATATAATGTCTTCTGATGCAACGATATTTCCTTTTTTGAAAGATAGTATAGCACAATTGTCAATTCCAAATTGCATTCCAACATCTTTGCTGAACATCCTAACTATTTGAATTAAAGAGTCTAATGATTTTTCATTCATTGCATCCAGCTTTAAGTCATCTATAAATAGATGATTAACTTTCTCTTTAACTTTAGAAAATTCATATCCGGTCTTTGACTTCCTCAAAATATGGACCTAATTTGGGGATTAATGCAATCATGAATAGAAAAGATGATAATGGGCCTCTTTGAAAGATTCCTCTATTGATCTTTACTTCTCCAAGAATTTTCTCACCATATTTTAATTACTCTCATCATGATTTCATACGTTGTTAGAGCAACTCCCTAATTTACCTATTCACTCCTAAATCTTTCAGGCTCTCTAAAATCAATAATTGTGCGATCATGTTATAATCAATCAACCCCATTGCAGATCCTTTCTTCCTTTGCTTAACCTCTTCTAATACCATCCTGCTTTTCAGGCAACATTGAATTTTAAAACTGAGTTCATCCCAAGAACTTGAGGCTCTAATCATGGTGGTATACTTTACTTGATAGACAAAATCCTCCTCAAAATATGGGCAGTACCAAAGAGGACAAACTTTTAAGCTTCTTGTATTAACATGTTTTGAGGAATTTTATGGATGTACTTCTCCACACCTTTTTCACCAGAAAAAGAGTGCATAGTATTACTGGTATTGTAGTGGTATTCATACCCCATATTTTATCAATTTCAAATTCCAGGTCCTTATATTTTAAGAGCTTCTTTGTTGTTATTATAGTGTTCTCTCACTCTGTGGGAAATGATATTTCAATTAGCTGGCAAGTTCTCCTTTTTTATCCTTCACTACTATGTCAGGTCAGTTGGCTTTCATTTCTCTGCCAGTTTAGATTGGCACGTCCAGACCTTGATCTTGAGCTGCAGTGATAAATCTTTCAGTCTCTGCTTTAGGTCAGATGGTGATAGCCATTTATTTGTTTCAATTTCAATAACATTGTTGTCATGTAATCTATTTGTGCATTACCCATTTATAGGCTTTTCTTTCCAAATGTTTTATAGCTGTTCTATTGCTGGATCTTTAGTCTTTCTTTTAAAACCTCTGATGTGATTGATCGCAGTCTCATTTAACATAATAGCCGTATTGGGTATATCATGTTCATTCTCAAACTTTGTAGCTTTACAGCGCAATAATCTTGTCATTGTCAGGGAAAATGCCAAGAAGCTTACCCCCTGTTTTATTTATGTATACATTAAGGCATATGGTTATATAAGTTCTTTCAATGTGAGTAGCCCCTTTCCACCAGATTTTCTTGGTAAGTAAAGCCTATCTTTGTCTTCTTTGGATGGTGCATTTCCCCATTGTCAGTAGCCTCTTAGTTCTGTGGTCCATTTTCTTAAAATCTTCTATAGTCCAGTTAATGATGCTAACACTGTAGGTTACAACTGGGACTGCTAGGGTGTTAACTGCATTGGTTCTGTTGACAGAATTGAGTTCTGATCCTAGTACTATCTCTATGCGCCTGTAGTATTCTTTTCGTACTTTCTCTTTCATTTTTGCATGCTGAACTCCATCCCCTTTATTTATGAAGAGGTACTTTTATGTACTATCTTGCTCTAGATCTTGTGCAAAGGCATCTAGACCTAGGTCTATGTTTTCTGTAGACGATAACTTTCCTATTAAGAATATAGCTTTTGCACATTTTTCAAGTCTAAACTCCATCTTCATACGATTACTAAAGGCTTTTACGATATTGAGTATTCTTTGCTGCTCCTCATTGCTAGCAACGGTTTACAGATTATCCAAGACTGATCACCATGCTGTGTATTTTGAAACCGTACCCACTTTTATTGATGACTGCAGAGAGAGGATCAAGTACAATGCAAAAAAGAAGTGGTGATAGTAGGTCCCCTTGGAAGATTCAATTATTCATATTACTCTTTCTTGATGCTAATGTACCGTTCTCATTGTGCAAATAAAGTCTTCATCCATTTCTTCACACTTGGCTTCATAAATTAAGCCTATAAACACTTGCCTACATCATCATGAATCCACAACCACGTCCATTGTGCTATCACACTGTATTGGTCATTGACTTGCACCACATGCATTTTGTCACATGTCCGTATCTTATGTTAGTTAAAGTTATTAACCAAAATGTGCATTCTGCAATGTATTGAACCAATTTTGACAGCTGACCCATGCATTTGGTCCTAGGAGTGGCGCAAGCAGTGCTGTTCAGCACTTAGACTAGTATAGGCTAGATTTTCCAGATAATTTCCAATCCGTTCCAAGGGCCAAGATCAATCTTAAATTAGAGCTCTTGTGCCCCAGCTTTCCAAAAAGTGCCAAAAACCCACAGTAAAAACAATACTTAGGTCGCTGCCCAATTGGTTTCAGGCTTCCCTCATTCAAAGTCATGCAGTTTTTGCAGAATTTTCCCATTGAAACTTTCTTATATTTACTACCATTTTCCATATATTCCAAAAAAACTTACCATTAGAAGCAATTTGGTTCCATTATTCCGTTTATTCCCTAGAGCAGTGGTTCCAAACCTATGCGCCGCGGCACACCAGCGCGCCGCAAAAAATACTGAAATTAAATTAAATCAAGTAGGCTTTAAAAAATTCCATGCCACCGACGTTAGTTAGTACGGCGCACTAATGATATTGTGGATAGTAATTGAGTTGTTTTTAATTGGTGAATGTATAATTCAAGTTTATTTATAAATAGCGATTGTGACGTATACAAACACTGACGCGCATCTAAGCCAGTAGAGAGTAGACTGTGCCCTAAATACTACCGTAAGACTAAACTAAATACTAAACTAAATTGTCTGCACTCTGTCAAGATATTATCTTGTCGCGCTTTAAGTTACCCAATAAAATGGATAGATTTATCAAGAGGAAACAAAGTAGTGATGATAATGAATCAGAAAGTATACGTTCCAAGGCAGCAAATCCCTGTGATAAAGCACCAAAAGCTCGACCAAAACGTCAATTTTGCGATGATAATTTGAACTATGGATTTCACTGGACTGGTAGTGAGGATGAACCTTTCGCACTGTGTCATTTATAGCGAAAAAATGTCGAACGGAGCAATGGTACCCAGCACTTTAAGTAGACATTTTAAAACCAAACATTCCCAGCTTCAAGATAAAAATCTGAACTTTTTTCGAATACTACTAGAGCAACAATCCAAAGAAAAAACCGTTTTTAAAAAATGGCCGACTATTTCTGAAAGTGCACAAGCTGCTTCGTATGATGTCGCCGAAATAATCGCACAGCAAACAAGATCACATACTATGGCTTAGTCGATCATCTTGCCTGTTTGCAGAAAGATTGCAAAAAGAATTCTGGGTGACAAAGCAGAACAATAAATATGCAAGACTCCCCTCTCAAATAATACAATCCAAAGACGTATTGTGGACTTGTCTGCTAATATCGAGGAAATTGTACAGACAAAACTTCAGAGCACCGTTGAATTCGCTTTACAGGTTGACGAATCAACCGATATCAGCGGCAAACCATAGTTACTTGCGTTAATTCGTTTCGTTGATAGAAGTCAAATAATAAATCAATTTTTGTGCTGCAAGAAAATGTCACTCACTACTCTTGTAGTGAGTAGACGTCCAAGACGTCGTAGTGGCCAAGACGTCTTTGACATATTATCTGCTTACTTTGAAAAATGGAATTTATCTGGGAACTCGTGCATTGGAATATGTACTGATGGGGCGCCATGTATAGTTGGCAGTATCAAAGGTTTTGTATCACTCTTACAAAAAGAAAATCCTAATGTTGTACAACCTACTGCTTCCTCCATAGTGAAGTACTTGTTTCAAAAACAATACCTGATGACTTAAGTCAAGTTTTAAAACAAGTAGGTAAAATGGTGAATTTCATCGAAATGAGGCCGAAGAAGTCTGGTTTTTTGAGAAAATTTTTGTTGATATGGGTTCTCGGCACAAACATTTAAATTCTGCACACTGAAGCGAGATGGCCTTTCAAGAGGAAAGGTGCTATGGCGTGTATATGAACTGCACAAAGAGCTTTGTGCATTTTTCAAAACAGAAGAACATGAAAATTTCTGTGAATATCTTGAATGTGAACTTTTGCTTTCAAGGCTAGAATATTTGGCAGAGATATTTGCACATTTCAATGGCCTCAATACAATCATGCAAGGCAGAGAAGAAAACATTCTGACCTCATCAGATAAGTTGATCGCATTTTAAAAAAAGTTGCAATTTGGAAGAACAGAGCTAAAGATGGCAAACTTGAGATGTTCCCTTGGGTACGACAAAGCTGCATAGGGAAATGATCCCTATTGTATTTCACCACTTAACAACTCTCGAAGAAAAAATTAACTTTTATTTCCCATCACTGAAGATTGGTGACTATGGCTAGGTTCGAAATCCTTTTATAGAGAGTTCATCTAGCACTAGCCTTGTATTATGTGAAGAAAAGGAGTTGGCATGTGTTTCCAGTGATCGTGGACTTAAAACCAAACATGCTGAGGTACCAATATATACATTTTGGATTGCTGTCAAAGAAGAATACCCTTCATTAGCTAAAAAGGCTTTGACCATTCTGATGCAGTTTTCGACATCATATTCATGTGAGCTCGGATTTTCAACTCTCCACAATATGAAGTCCAAAAAACGAGAGCGGCTTTGTTGCATTGAAAAAGAAATGAGGGCTTGTCTCTCTGAAATACGTCCTGACATTGAAATGGTTGCTAAGAAACATCAAGCGCAAGTTTCTCACTGACAGAATTGTTGCGATCCTGTCATAAAGATGCAAGTACAGTGAATTCCTTGGAAACAGGCTAAATTTTTGGTTGTGATATGTAAAAAACGGACAATTTAAATAAATTGTGTAGTCAACATATTCAAGGTGTGCCAATTAATTTCGTTTTTTTTTTAAATGCGCCGCGACAGAAAAAAGGTTGGGAACCATTGCCATGTTCGATATTCCTATTAATCTGCTTAACTATGGTGCAGCGTGTCCGCATTCAAAAATCCAAAGAGATCTTTCAAAATGGACTCGTACTTCCGCTTTTGCCATGATACGTGATGTCCAAAATTCCCGCTCAGATTACAAAATTCGCTTAAAAAATCATATTCCCATTTTTTTGACAAACACAAAATTGCTCTTGTGTCAAGTATAATCGCTTGAAGAACAATTTTGGATAAGAACTACAATTGGAATAACAGGCACAGCTAAAAATAAGAGACTGAACACAACAACAATGGATATACTTTGAAAGGAAAACAGTACGCATTGATGCTAATTAAGACATTTACTTCCCATAGTGACACTTCTTCCATAGTCACGAAAGGAAAATAAGGAACTTTAGAAGCATGAAACTGTTGAAAATTAAAGATGTATGCAGAATCCATTGTTACTTTATATACATGGTATTGCTATTCACATCAGATTGCACGTGCATGAACTTTATTGAAAATGCGCTATCAAAACGAATACGTTATTATTGGGAACCTAATACAAGGGGGGCCTTGATTGAAAATTTTTGAAAACTTTTTCAACCTGATTCCATTTACTAACAAATCTAGCTAAAAAATTTTGTAGAAAGTTCAACTACCCCCACTATAATAACAGGTCACACAAATTAAAAATTTCAAAGTTGTCAAGGATAAGTAAATGTAATTATAATGTACTGTAGTTAATTCAATTTAATTAAGTAAATGTAGCATTCCAGCTCTCTTCACCTTTTTTAAAAAAGGTATTTATCAATAAAAAGGGTGGTATCATCCAAAGCATATTGTAAAGAGAATAAATGAGTTTTTACCCGATAAAACATCCTGTCTCCAAAGCGCAGCATTTCTGCAAATGCATTCAACCAGCAATGCAATATCGAAAAGAAGCCAAGAATCAATACAAGAGTACCTGGCAACATGCAGTTAAATGTCGCAAGCAGCAATTTCCTATAAATAGGACAAAAAAAAGAACTAAACCATTATAGAACAAGGTCGTACAGCTTCCTGCTCAAACAGTTGCTAACGTAAGGCATACTTAACTTGGAGTCTTCCAAATACAACGGAAATACTGTCAACCTTGCTACTAGTAATAAGTGATATATGAAAAAAAATGATTCATGACCAACAGAAAACATCTAATATAGAACCAATTCTGATGAATAAATTTATACAAAATTTCACCAAATGAATATGTGCTACTAGTCCTTACTGATAGGGAAAGCTAAGGCTAGGTCTGGCCTCATTTTCAAGAAAACTGAAATGAGGCTAGACACAAGAGGGTAACACCTCTGTTAAAATAGCAGGATGAAAGCATCTGTAATTTAACTGTCCTTCTAGTTGTGTTGCATTTTTGAAATACATCATCTATTGGTGTTATGTTCGGGAAATCTAGGCTTGAAAATACTGGAAACAATGATGGCACTACATATTATGATAGCTAAGTATAAAGGGCCACTCAACCCAAAAAACTTTATTCATCAACTAGATGCAATTGAACCTTCTGACTACGAATATTCAATTAGTATTTTCATAATTCCTACCATAATATTCATTTTGGAAAATATCTTCCGTGCGATGTCGCGATAATCATGTTCGCTTTCGTTGTCATTACTTGGAAGAAGGACGCGAAACACCCTAGGCAAGATATGTTACTATATTGAATAGCATCATCCTGCTTGATCTCCAACAGATCCATATGTGCCTTATACAGGCGTATCTTCTTTTCAAGTGTGGATATTTTGTTATTTAAAGGCTCAGTTGCTTCGGCAATTCTCATTAACACAACTTCCTCAATGTTACTCTTGAGTCTATCAATAAGAGTTTCCATATATTCTTTATTAATCAGATCCACAATGGGCTAGTTGAATCGGCATCTTTTTTATAAGCGGAGCAGAAGCGAAATTTGGCTATTGCACGTGGAAGGTGATAGTTCAATGTGACAGAGTATAGCTTAGACCTTGAATTTCTTGTAGTCAACATTAAGTAGTTCTTTCTTTAAAAAATATGGAATTCTAAATTTTCATACCTCTACCAGCTACAAGTACGCTGGGTTTATGGTTTATGATCATAAATCAGTTAATACTATGATACATCTAGCTGCCAAGTCATTCAACAATCGATTTCGGTTGTTGAATCGGTTCATTTTAGACGAATCGGTTCGTTGGTTTGCCTTTTCATGTACTTCATTAAATATCCCATTGTTGTTACTATGTTCATCCAAGTAACGCGAATTAAGAATATGGACTTAATAAGTAATACAGTAAGTCTAGATCTTTTGACAACTTCATTAGTGAGGTGCAGAAGTTGTCTAGTTCAGCTAACTAGATTCTTATCAGAAACATTAACATAGCCTTATCAGAAACATAAACATAGTTACACTTCTTCCAACACACTGTGATCTAGAAACGCAGAATCAGGGAAGAAATAGGAAAAAATAACGTTGCTACAATGGCTTAGGCTACAGTTACACACCATGCTTCTCATGTGCCGAACCTAACATAGTTAAGCTTGATGATAGCGCGACTGTAGCGCCACGTCAAGTCATACGTTGAGCGAAACCATCGTATTTTTGTCACCTATTAGTGCTGTAGCCTAGCAACCGCAGAAGCGGCAAAAACAGGTCATGCTCAAGCCAAACATGCTATTCAGTTCTTACCAAAATGGCGTTCTTACCAAAATGTGTCAGCTGTATAATACAGGTTTCCCGTCATTTCAGATCGTTATAAATCGCGATCTACGGCTAAAATTAACAAAGCTAGTACCAAGTATGAAAACTCTTGTTGTTCGACATCAAGCCCAAGGCTCACATTGATAATTATGTTATTTGCTTTTAGTAATAACTTATTACAGACAAAAATAACACCTATTTATGCTGTGAAAAAAGAACTTGTCTTGTTAAAATACAGCATTTATGCTTTGCTATAGTATACACCTTATGTCATTATCTCCTAGTTTCAATTTTCTAAAATATGATGAGTTGTCGTGGTGGGGGTGAATAGCTGAGAATTGCTTCTTAAAGGGGTGAAGTGGATCAAAAAGGTTGAGAAGCACTGAGTTAGAGGATGTTTCTCTTGTAATGCAGATACAGCATAATCAGCTACGGTCTTTATAGCTCATAGCAAGCATGACATTTGGAGATGTATTTTAAGCCAAATTAAAATATACTGCACCAAGAATTGTACTGGGGGATTGTCCCCAACCCCTTCTCTGGAGTATGCTATTGCAACTAGGGATACAGCATTACTTTCTTCTACAGCCCATTAATGGCCTTTAATAAGATTCTTATTTAATCGCATTTGCATGTGTGAAACACCTAAGCTTCCAACTAGAAAATTCCCGTATAACTATATCCCTTATAAAGCATCTTTGAAGGGTTCTAGATCAGAATGTGCATCCAATTCTAAAATTATCTCTTTTATTTTTGAACTAGCTTCTTGTCTAGGGTTTGAATCTGCAGTAGCAATATTTACTAAAAATGCCATGTCCAAAAGGGTGGCTCAATTTTAATCGATTTTCTAGAAATCAGGCTGAACGCTGTTGCAGAAATGTTCAAGAAACCCGTCTGCCATAAAGTGGAAAATTCAATTCTTAAAGATAATCTAACCTATGTGACAGCCCTGTTATAAATTACAGAACAATTCTACAAAAAATGTTAGTGAAATTGGCTGTGGTACTTGAGGATGTTGGCTCAGAATGACTTCATTCTGAGCCAACAACCTCAAGTACCACAACCAATGTCATTAATATTTTTTATAGAATTGTTCTGTAACTTATTGGAAATAAGTTAAAGCAAATTTTACAGATCAGTAGGTAACCATGTGAAGGCTAATGCTAACATGATATTCATCCCACTTCCATTATATTAGTATTGAATGGCGAAGGCTGATACTTTTGAAATAGTTAACTGCCCCCTGCAAGAATTTCCACAACCCCCTTTCGGAGTAGCTTCACAAAATGTTCTAGTTTAAGGGCATTAAGGTTTGCTTGATGAAATTTGATATAATTTTTTATTTCCAGCTCTAAGTTAGAACTTTTTCGTGCTTTTTAAAGTAAAACTGCTAAGTTCGAAAACCTCCCTCAAAATAGGTAAGCAGAAAAGCTGAACCGTCTTCTTTGCTGTCAAATATAACTAGAAGCATATATCTATGAAGTGAAACAATAATTTTGAAAATCGGACAATGCCAGGTGGAGATATTGAAAGAAGAACTTGCAAGTTGGCATTGTTGTTTAGAAATTGACAGGAAATGCTATGAAAATTGAAAGCTGTGAATTTCATCAAACTTTGAATACACATATCTTGGGAGTCAGAGATTCCAACTTGAAAAATTTGTTTCGTGAGATGTTCAACTACTATTCCTTAATTGTAAATGAATTTCTAAGCCATTGTGAAAACTTCAGCTTTTCCTATTTCTTCCTTAGTCTGGATCACTCTGCAACATGTGGAGACAGAAAGGACTGTAACAACTCCATTTTGGTAACTTTACTTTCCATTTCATTCATTACGTGTACTTATTTTTTATATATGTTGTCACCATCATCTTCCACACGCAGGCACTACCCTCACATCACGCTAACATCGAAGTATGTCAAAGCATCTTATCTCTTGTTTACATCTATTGTCACGCCTGAATACAACCTTCCTTTTTAAGCACCGCTTTTGTTATCTCAACAATATATGTCATTCCGGGGGAAAAGCTTTTTTTAGAGATCTTGAAGCAAATTAAAAAAATTCTAACAAAGCATGGATCATGCTGTCTACATTTCTAGGGCAGTTTTCCATGCAAAGAAAGTGCTTGGTTGATTTTGCCTTTAAAAAATTTAGTTCAATCAGTCTTACCTCAAATTGCCTTGGTCCTTCCCAGTATTTCTAAATACAGGTACGCAGAATCTTGCAAATACATAATAGGTGAATAAGACACATAATACAACCTGAAAGCCATTCTTCACAACAAAATCCCAACGAATGTATGGAGTCCTGAAGAAAAAATGAAATATATAAACGTGGAAGCAGTCCTGCATATAATCTGCAATGATAGTAATGTATGTAATGTAATGTAATCAATTATTTATACACGAACAAACATAGCCCTTCAGCAACTAAAATATTACATATTCATATATACAATTTAAATAATACATTAAGAAAGAAAAAATTAACAGGCATAATACTAATATTGCTGGTCTTCCAGGGGGTCGTGTTGTCAGTTATTATTTTTTATCAGCCAATAGATGTGCTTTCAATTTCTTTTTGAAGCATTTGAGAGTTGAGACCTCTCGTATATCAGCAGGAATATCATTCCATAATTTTAAAGCCGAGTATTTAAAGCCATTTTTTGCTCGTTCCGTATTTAGTCTTGGGATTTGAAGATCATGGCAATTCCTTGTTTCATATTTTGAATGGACTGA
>WIPJ01000757.1:76477-89878 GCA_018155075.1 Cassiopea andromeda | reverse complement strand
ATGTTCAGCCAATCACAGGACCAGTTATCTTTTACTCTAGCAGTTTTAATTATCAGATGGGCTCTATTCTGCAATCTTTGGAGAGTTTCGATTTTTCTCACTGGAAGACTTCCCCAGATAACATCTGCGTAGCGAAGGTGACTTTCCACAATAGCATAGTACACACAACATAGCTTGGACTGAGGGAGAATGTTTTTCAGCTTCTGTAGTGAAGCAAGTCCTCCACAGATCTTACTCTTAACACTTTTAAATTGCTCATCCCAATTGAGATATTCATCCACCATTACTCCTAGTAATTTAGTATTAGAAACTCGCTTAATTTCCTTGCTATCTAACTCTAATCCAGTCGGAGCATTTGCACCCTTTGCTTTCATTGGATGACCTATGATCATATATTCAGTTTTTGAGGGGTTGGGACTAAACTTGTTCACTCTCATCCATTCGGTAATGTGATGCAGCTCAGCTTGTGCATCAGCTACTAGTTTCTCTTTGTCATTCGATGCCATTGTTATATTGGTATCATCAGCATAGATGTTCGCTTTCGAGTATTTTAAGCATCTTTCAAAATCATTTAAATATAGTATGAATAGGAGGGGGCCTAGGCAGGAACCTTGCGGTATGCCACATGTAACTTCTCTATTTTTAGATTTCTTGCCATTTAGGGAACAGTATTGCTGTCTGTTATGTAGGTAAGATTTAAACCAGTTCCCAGGGATCCCTCTGATGCCATACGACATCAGTTTTTCAACCATGATTCTGTGATCTACCGTATCGAATGCGTTTTTTAGATCTAAAAAAATCGTTAAATTCAGTTTTTTGTGATCTATGTTTTCATACCAATAGTGGGTAATCTTTCATCCATGACACGATAATTTAAACTGATTATAACATTTAGCGCCTCGCTATCACCTCATTTAGCGCATTTCTATGGGCCGACTGATTCCCGATGCTGATATAGTTTCAAACTGTGCTTCATTATGCTCAGGTTTTCGATTAAATTGTTTGCAAACAATAAAAGCCACTAAATGAGGCGCTAAATGCGCTAAATGAGGCATCACCTCATGTTTGTGTAGGAATATGGAAACAAGGCTAACTCAGAGTCCATTACCTACTATTGTTGTTATTATAAATAATTGGCCGTTCAATACTCCTTAATTTTTCTCTGTTCCCTTTGCTAGTATCCACCTTCTTATAGCATTCTCAGTCATATAACCTACAATACTTGCCAAAAGTTCCCGGGACACCAAAATTGTTTAGGGAGAGAGAGGGGGGGGGGTAAATGTTCCATCGAGATCAAAAATATGCAAAGCATCCCAGGACTTTTGGCAAGTATTTTTGATACCTTATTGATAGAAGGTTCATTATATAAACAGTTTGCCAATTAGTACATCAACTGGATGGACGCTCGATTACAAAATGTTCTGAAGAGAAAACATGCTAGCTGGGTTGACATTTGATTTCAAAATATTCTAAAAATAAGCGTATCTACTGGCGAGGCATTCCATTACAACGTCCCAAAAACAACATATTGAAGTATTCGTTATTTATTGCTTTCCTGTTATTAACTTCAGCATTACTTCCGTCACAAAAATGTAAACAGACAGTTGGAATATTTAATTCTGCTTCATGACAGAAACTTTTTAGTTGACTATAAAGAAGGACGATCAAAGTGCAAATATAGGTTGCATAAAATTACCCAAAATTACTAAAATTTTTCAACTAGTAAATAAAGAACACTTTGCAGCTTCAACAATGAAAAGAGATAGGAACATGTGATTCTTTAACATCAAAAGTTTATGAAGTGTACAGCGTTTCATCATAGTTTGCTATACGTATATCACTAAATTCATTAAAAATCGGTACATCATGTACATAGGGTGTGTACATCTTGTGCTGTAGCCATCCTTTCTCTTTCTTGAAGAAAAGCATCCGTTTTGCAATTTTTTAAAGTGTCATGCTTACCTGAAAGCTGTCAAATACAACCTGTCCTTAATAAATGTTTTCCTTCAACCTAATTTGTACTGGGTTACTCTCATGGTGCCCAAGCACATCATACAATCTGTTCAGCAGAAAGTAGTTTTCGGGAGCACAAAGTCGTTTTTCAGGTTTAATGTTTCATACCATGTTCTGGGTAAGATCGGGGTTAAAGTTAAGCACAAAATAGCAAAGTTTTGTGTCCTAGGGCTTTTGGCAATTAACATGGCACTCAGATGAAAGCACAAATAAGAAAGGCTCCCTTCTCTATCTTCTTTTGACAAAAGTTAAAGGCTTCTTGCAAATGATTAAGCAGTCTGCACTATCAGAACCCACCCTTCCGATGCAGAGACTTCTTCCCCTTCAAACCAATCCCTCATCTCGTCAGAGGCCCCAACTATTATTGGTGTCCTCCGCATTCTTGTTGCTGCTTCCAACATATCCTCGTAAAGCAAACCTGCTCATCAAATGACCTTTTTCATTCCTACTTACAATTTGAGGTCTACAGCTCTTTTGCTGGGTGGTGTGCTCTTAATAACTTTATTTGCAAATGTGCTCAATGCTACAATCTTGCACAGAATATATTGCGAGAACGAAAAAAAATTCAGGTAGAACTAATGAATCCTCATTCTCCAACTAAGAAAAGGAGTAAATGTAAGCCCCTCTCCCCCTTAGATCAATGTTGAATGATAGAGAAGGAACTCCATGCCAATTGGTCAACATTAAGTGAGGGGGGAGAGGGTACAAGTACAAGTAATACATCTTTTTATAAACACTGAAGTCTGTCTCATAACTTTTGTCCAAGATTGTAGATATAGAAATGTTTCATCCAGTTGCGATCTCACAATATGTCTAGTTGAGCTCTTCTCACAAGAAGGTTGCACGTGTGTTCTTCCTTTCTATGATATTCACTTCCCTCCCCCAACCGCAAATTAACCTGTGAAAACCAGTAAAGTCGAATTTTATCCATACAGGCAACTTCCTGTAACCATTTTTCACCTATTGCCGGCAGGTACATGAGTAAGAGGCTACGCCTTATACATGAATAAGACGCTTTTTCAGGAGCCAAGTACAAGTGAGATTATTGCTGTTTTTGTTTAAAATAAAAGCTATAGCCATATAAGTTCATAAACAGGGCTAATAATTGCACAGTGTACAAATTGATATTATTCATATACACTTAAACAAGAGAAGCACCAGAAAATATACCCCATTGGTTCAATGTGATGTCACAAGGTTCAATAATGCAAAAACTTATGTCACCATCGTAATCAGTGCCCTGAAAAGCTCCTAGAATCCTATTGATTGCAGTTCAATATCTTATATCCTTCCAATTTCATACCAGACAATAGTCACCAAAAGTCCATGGACCATTCAGGATTTAAATCATTGTGCCATGCATGCACCCCATTTCCCCCTAACACAATGTTGTTCTGTTCCTGAGACACTTGGCGTCATTTTGCTCATATATGTTTTCCATTCCCGCAAGTTATTGTCTCATATACCAACAATTTTAGGGGGAGGAGGTGGAAGGGTGTAAAGAGCAGAATAAAAATAGCTTAAGTGTCCCAGGACTTTTGGCAACTATTGCATCTTAAAATCAAGACATATTAATCCATAGCATCAAGGCATGCCAGCATCATAATGCTATACAACAACTTCTGCTAAGTTTGGTTCACACTAGAGGCTAGTTGTTATAACTTTAATAGCCCCTAAAAGACATTTGCAATGTTGAGCTCCCATTTGTTGGACATAGTCTTAAATTTTCTGATCCCCACCGCCTTACTTTCTAAATTGTGCTACCTCCCAGGCTCATAATCAAATCAACCAATTGCAACATTCGGTCTGTCATACAGATTATAATTTAGTAGATGCATAACATGAATGACAACTGCAGGATCTAACATTACAAATGTACTCTAAACGTCTCTTATCCTCAATCTCCTAAATTGCGCAGTTTGTAGCATTTGAATATTTAGAAATGGTGTAAAAATGATATGTGAATGCTCTTATGCTATGCATCCAGTTGCATTATATTTTGACAAGCCCTTAGACCCCCATTATTGTCACCAACAACTATTAAAAAACTGTTTTCACATGTAAAGTGTAACCGATTGGCACATGTTTAGGGATATGTAAAAGGTCTCAGTCAATAACTTGGGCTGCTATATATTCGCTCTCCAACCTGGGCTCAGCAGTCTACTGCTCTGTAAATACATCGTTTCAGCTTACATTGATAAGAGGAGAATCACTATTATAGCATTGTCGCCAAAATGGAACAAGAAGGAAAATTTTGGGAAGCAGGGCTATAGAGATTCAATGTGATTACGAAAATAGCTTTTAATGTGAACCAAGCTTTCTCAGTCTTAAATATTGCACACTCTAATGGAAATTGATAAGAGTGGAACAGCTTCAACAACTCACATTGGGTACTTGTCTCTGTAAATTAACGTCGGAGCAAACAAAAAGTAAAGGAACTGTGAAAATCCAGGCATTTGGTGAACCATTTCTGCTTTCTTTGCTGGATCTATGGATGGATAGATAAGATTAAGCAGGTACCTATATCCATTCCAGATGACTCCTAGAAAGATTAAGAATCATCTGAAGATTCTTAGCCAGACTAAACGCAACAACTACAGAAACTTGGATTTCAAGGATGTCACTAATAGCCCGGAATTTTGGAAAACTGTCAAACCAGTTTTGACAAATACAGTACAAGTTTTTAATTAGTTACCCTCATTGAAAATGATGAATTTGTCAGTGAAGACCTTGCAATTGCAAAAGGCTTGTTGACTAAAAGCAAAATTACAGAACGATCACAATATTGAGACAGCAATGATAAAGTATTGTGAACATTCGAGTACTTAGAAAATAATGGTAATATTGACTCCTCCAAACCGATTACCATTAGAAACATTACAAACCTGATAGTTTTGCAATAGGCTGAAAAGTTTATTAATAGTAATGAGGCATCTCCCATTTACAGCATCCCAACTAGAGTACTAAAGCAACATCTGCTAACTTTTGCTCAAGTACTTAAAAATGCTTTGATGATAATGCATTTCCCTACAAATTCATAGCAGGTGATGCTTCAGCAATTCACAAAAAGGATGTTGACTACAACCAAAATTACAGAATGATCAAAATATTACCACAAGTTAAAGAAAAACTTATTTACGCTCGGGTGAAACTATTTCTTTTGGATTTCTTAAACATATGCAGCTAGAGTGTCTATTTGTGGCTTAGGGAACACTGCATCACACAGCATGCTTTACTGCGGCTTATAGAGCAAGGTCAAAAGAAAGGCCGAAAGGTCATTTGCATCAGTTCCCTGAATTGCTACACGAGGAGTTGAATTTAGTTTCAAAAACCAGATGTATAAACAATTAGACGGTGTGGCAATGGGCAGCCCCTTGTGTCTGGCATTAGCAAACATCTTTGTTGGCTTTCATGAAAGTAGATTTTTTGACAACACCGCAAAACCAGGTGTCTACTTTCGGTACGTGGACGATAGGTTTGTCATCTTTGGTTCCGAGCTGGATTGTGACCATTTTCAAGAAAAATTGAACTTACTACATCCAGCTCTACAATTCACAATAGAGAAGGATCAAAACAACTCCTTACATCTTCTAGATGTTTTGGTAGAGAAAGAGGGCACTGGATTTCTTACCAGCATTTACAGGAAACTAACGTTTACTGGGCAATATATCCATTAGAATTCCTTTAGCCCAAAGACAAGAAAGATTAGCCTTATTAAAACCTTAGTTCACAGGGCACTTATGATTTGCTCAAAACTAAATTAGGCCCAGAGCACGATAAAATAAGACAACTCCTTATCGACAACGGATATCCAGTAGATGTTCTACTTTCTTGCATCAACCAAAAATTAGCCAAATTTGCAGCAGAAGAACCAATTGGTCAAGAGAAGTGCCCGGTATACCTAAAATTGCCTTGGATTGGTAATGCTTCATAAAAATTTGAAAATCTAGTCAGTAAAACCATTACATCTTGTTACTATGCTGTGAAGCCCTGTGTGGTTTACAAAACTAAAATTATTCTACCATCTGCTAAAAAAGATTGCGTTCCTACCACTCAAAAAAGTTGTGTTGTTTATGAATTTTCGTACCTATGCGAAGCTCGGTACGTAGGACGCACTACGCAGAGACTAGCAGACAGAATAAAACAGCATGTCCACGCGAGCACCAGGAAGAAAAGTAAAACCGTAAGAGAACAGCCACCTCGTATATGTAAAAAGAACAATTCTAAAATTAATTGTGAGTCGGCCATAGGACAACACCTAACTGCAAATCCAGAATGTGCCAAAACATATACAGACAACAATTTTCGGATCATTGGGCAAGCAAGATCGTCTTTTTATTTAAGCGTTTTAGAATCTGTTTACATCAAGACTCAAAACCCAGTCTTGTGTAGACAAAAAGAGTTTGTTTTCTCATTGGGACTCTTTAAGTAGACTATGTTAATAGGTCCTAATTGGTCACACTTGGGGCCAATTAGACGCATCCTAACACATTAACTGCATCTGGATATATATTTCGGTTAACCTTTAGGTCATTATCCGACGTTTTCATACTCTGATGAGTGTCGGACGAAACAAGCTTTTTACGTATGTCAAAAGAATGTTGCCGCTGTTTCGTGCTGTGGTAAAGTTCTGTAGTATCAACAGACTATTTAATAGGAAGAACTACAGATCTGAGTAGTGCTATTTTTCTCAGTGTGAATATTGTTGAAATGCAAATTGCATGCATAAATAACTCAAAATTTAGTATTCATGGGATCTTTTTCTATTGACTACAATCCAGACTATACTCAGCTTTATGCTATTCATTGTAGAAGAGAATGGTAGATGGGTTCTTGTCTTCAATCATTCCCCATGGTGCTATCATCTCTCAAATCATTATCAAGGATATGGTCTTCCCTGTAGTAACTCTGAATGGACATAAATGTGGTATTTCTACCTTCTTTCAGTACAGAAAGTGTAACAGCAAATATATTTTCTTAATAAATGGATGCCCTAATACAGAGTGACTTTCTAGCCAGTTGACCCACGCAAGGTACTACATTGTAAACTAAAGAAGATGTCAACAGCAAATTTCCATGCTTTTCAGAGAGTAGAAGGGATGTTGCACCAGTAAAGTCATGAGAAACATATGTATCTGAATAAGTATATAATTTTGTGGCACACTCTGGATAACCATTTGATTCCAAAAGTGTCTTAGCAACAAGTCAAGAAATATAATTTAAACATCAGTATACCATATGCCAGATGACATCAAAAAGAGTAAATTTCAATTGGAATATATGAAAGCAATAATGCTTGGGGGAAGTGGGGTGAAAGATATGCCATTTCCATCTTTCAAATGCAATGAAATCGAGCTTCAGGCTTCTGATTTCACTAAAGCTGATGACATTTATTGTTAGATTGGCATTTCTACTACATTTGCTCTTCAAATTCAATGTATCAGACAAGTCATTTATCAAAATATAAAGTCACATGTTCCCTTGCTATCTTCAAAACCTTTTAGCTTTACCTCCCTTTCAGTTTGCATTGCTGAAGAGATAGAATGACTAAATATGTGTGTGCAAACTGAAACCTTCATTCAGTTTTCTCATCTATGATGTTGAGATTTTGTTATATTGTCAAGATATAGGGTACTTTTTGCTGTGTGATTTAATTTTGATACAGGAGAAATGGTTACCAACTGATTCTTTGTCCTTTCTAGGTTCTTGAGAATGTCTCCAGAGAGACTAGAGCATCTTCATTCTAAGGTTGGCTCCCTTAATTCAAAGGGGAAATGCAGAAGCATAGAAGAATTTGCTTCCAAAATGTTTACTAATCTAATGGAACATTTTGATAGACTCTTTTTATTTGACAAAGTGCATCACTATTTGGCTTATTAGTTCAAAAATATGCCAATGGGGTAGTTAAGTGACGTGATGTACCAAGACACTATCTATTAGAGGAAGGGGTGTTTTGACCAATTGACCAACTATTGCCTTTAGAATAAAAAAGTCACAAAAATACTGTGGCCAACTCTCTTGTAGCTTGGCTGACTTTCGACCAATTTTCTTGCAAATTTGAAAATTTTTAGGGGGTGTGACACCCCCACATCCCCATCAGCACATCTCTGGTTAAGTGCTTTTACAGTTCACATACTAGTGCATTTGGGGCAAGATCATCAAAATCTTTCCATAATCAACTTTACCCATAAAGTATGCTAATTGTTTTGTTTCCATCCTGTCTCTTTTCTAGTGTTCATTTGATCAGCAATTATTGTTGAATCTGGCTTACTGGCATTTGGAAGCTCTGACATTTACACAGATGTCTGTTTCAGAAGCACATGCTCTCCTTCAATTCTAACAGACTAGTTAGTGTCAGAGGTGAAATCCTGGAGCTCTGGGGGCACAGCTCCCTTGTTAAATTTATGGAGGATTCAAGGGTGCATCCCTCCATTTAACAGAGTCATTGAAAGTAGTTCTTAAATTTTTCTACTTTGCTCAAGATTTGCCCCAGACTTATTTCAGTAATTGTTCACAATACAAATCATTGCTATTACCTGGCACAACCTCGGTGTTGAGTAGCATATCAAGGAATAAATTTGAGATCCTTTGCAGGATGCTAGAGGCCTTTGTCTTCAACATTCTGATCTGGGTCACCTTGTTAAAATTTCAATCTTACACCCTGGTTTCTGTGCTTTAAAAATCAATGGATTTCCGAAGCAAGTATCAAGATCCAAAACTTTCTTTGTTACTTCTAATTTATTTTGAATTATATGTTATGCCAACTGACCACGGTTGGTAATCAGTGCTAATAAACTTAACTCTAGGTACGAACTGAACAGAGAGTGTTGAGAAGTGAACAGTTGGGTGGCAAACAAATGATGTGTTTGGCTTCTTTCGAATGTAAAATGAACAAAAAAAAGCATCAGTAACAAAAAACAACTGAAACATAGGCTTCACTAACAATATGTGCTCGTCTAGTTTTGGATTGAAGCCTTATGGTTCATACGCCTACCTTGAATCTTAGCAGTAAAAAAGACGAGTAAATTTCTCCATCCATCAATAGTTCTATGAAATACATTCACAGCTTCCCCATTTATCACTAAAACATGATATACTTTGTCCATGCCAAAAATGCCATAGACTCTGGCAGACTTCACAGTAGTCAACTGAAGTATTATACCACCACTTTAGCTTTTTGCCCTCACAAGCTATCATTTTAGATCCCCATAGAATAACTATGTCACGTGACGGATCCAGCATTCTAGCCCTACTATTTATATAAGGATAAGAGGGAAAAAAGATACTTGTATATTTCGAGACCAACAGAAGTAAACTTTTCTTTGAAAGTTGAATCATATCGCAAATGAATTATTTTGAGGTGAACATCACTTGGCACATCAAAAGGTTTTACAGGAATGGAATACAAAAAAATTTGAATTCTGTCTCCAGTTCATGACATACTTGAAAACGCTGTTCAAATTCATGAAACAAACTAGAAATTTCCTCTTTTAACTGGAACAAGCTCTCAGCACCTTCTGCATTATAAAGATCGTCGAGACATGGAAAATGAGCAGGATTGTTGTTTGACAACTGCATCTCCCATAAATGATGCATAGACATGAAGGCTCTTATATTATCGTAGTATTCTGAGGCAACTTTGTTACAACCTTGTAGGAATCTGCTTAGGCAATTGAAATGAGCAGTTACATGGATAGTAAATGCCAGGTCCTGTACCCATTCTGGGGACAGCAGTTGTACCAGAGACTTCTCTTTCAGCTTCATATAGTTTAAAATTTACATTTCTTTCTACCTTCTTTCTGTCTTTTATAGAAACCGGCATTCTAGCAAAGGGATGTGAGCAATTTCCACAATCATTTGTCTCCCGTGTTTGCTCACAATTTTCTTTTCAATTCCAACCAGACACAGCAGGGGGCCACATGCCCCTTCTCAGTGATTTGTGATGTCATCAATCAATCACTATGCTTGGCAGGTGGTCATATGTTCCTTTGCAGTGTAATGTGCTATCATCTATCCATAACCTTCTCAGCATCAACAGGCAAGTGGAGGCTTATCTTGTCTTTTCTTTCCAAGGTTAATTCGATATTTTATCATTATTGCATTCAAAATGTGTCAAAGTCAAATAATCAATATTAATAAAGAAATTGTAAGCAATTTTGCCAGTATATTCTGGTAAAAGTTAAGAAAAATTAAAGAAAATTTCAGGCTCAGTTTCAGGGAAAGCTAAGAAAATTGAGGCTCAGGAAAAATTATGGTTTTCTTATAAAAAAACTTGTATATACTAAGATGCCTATCCAATTAACTAAGTAAATGTGGTCCGCATAGCCTGGGGACAATGGTTCTCGCCCTTCAATCGATGACATGCAAAAGGGGTTGCCAAAATCCTTCTGTAAAGGTTGCAGCAGTCTGCATATGGGTTGTCCCTGCAGGGTTGTAGTGGGGCTTGCTGTTGTGCTCTAGGATGCAACTAAGGCAAGATTTTTTCAATATGGTTTCTCATCGCTGAGAAAATACAGTCTGTTCCACACGCTATCGGATCTATTGTGCTCAGCCCCACAATTTGTGTCAATCAGGTGTATTGTTGTTTTGTTTTGTATCTCGATTAGGAGCATTGCTTTATTGTTCGGTTCTACCTGAGGACGCATTTGGGATGTAAGAACGAATCGCCAGTTTGGTTTTACACTACTACGGCTACTGCAGTACGTCTTGCCAGGTGAGTTTTTCCCTACCTTTTGCTCAACTTTTGCATTGACTTCTTACTGCTCTGCCTTCGATTATGATAGTGATTTCCTCACGATTGAGTAAAGTGAGGAAGGAGATGGATAGTTGTCATATCAACTTTGCCAGTGGAAGTATCTGCTTGCCCTCTTGAATCAGCTCTTCAATCTGTGCTCCCATCCCAAAAGCTGAGGCTATTAGTAAGGTGAACACCCCCTCTATGTAGAAGCTAAGTTACTTTGTATAGGGCTAAGATCTATGCAAGTCTGTATTGTATTTTGTTAGGAAAATGCTGCTCGATGATATAAAATTGTGTTTGGGTTGCCCTATCCATTATTAGTACTTTTGTCCTCGGATTTTGCTAATTGTTTGTGCGAAGTAAACAAAATGGCTAGAGATGTTAGTATCTACCATCGTCACAGTTGACTCTTGCCATTATTGTCTATCCCCCAAGTTGTGCATTCATGAAAAGACTCAGCATAGTGTAGAGTAAGGAAATACATTTTAACATTTCTCGAATAATTACGAGCTCAAACTGTCCATAAATGTGTGGGTTGTCTGTCTTGCAAACAGGATTACTTTTTAGGGGAGGTCCCTGTTTTCCATGATAGACAAAGGGACTTTTCCTAGAACAGGATTTGGCATACTGTACCAGTGTTAATACAGCGACAATATCACAGGTCTGTATCACATGGCTGGATTTCCCTCATTGTAAACTCAGATCTTTACCTATCTGGCCTAGCAGACAGGTAAGCAATGACACCATGCCAAAAGGTTTTAAGTCCCTATATCCAAGTACTAGGGTGAACATGGATGGCACAGAAATTTTTATTAAACAACCCAGCTCTCTACAATCCCAAAGCATTACTTTCTCCAATTATAAACATCATAACACTGCAAAGGGTCTAATAGATATTGCTCCATCATTTGCTATAAAATTTGTGTCTTATTTATTCACTGGCTGAATGAGTGACAATAAATAACAAAATCATGTGGAATCTACAAAATGCTAGAGACAGGTTTCATGGTAGACCGAGGAATTGACCTTGGGGGAGATTTGCCTATGGGGGTTGAGCTCAATATTCCAGCTTTCATGAATGGAAAAGACGAGTTGGATTTAGGTGAGGAAACAAGGACCAGAAGAATTGTTTCAACAAGAATACACATGGAAAGAACAATTGCAAGGGTGAAGTCATGTAGAATTTTGAACAGTGATAACTATTAGCGTGGCAGCTAACATTAATAAAGTCTGGGTTGTCTGCTGCTACCTCACAAACTTTCTGCCTCCTATTCTAGTTGAGAAAGAGTAGTGTCTTTACAAGGATAGAGTGTACTGTATATGTATATCTATTTAACGACTGCTCCGGCTCCTATGCATTTACCTCTTTATCTGCATCTATGGGTTCAACTCAATGGTTCAATAAGAGCTATTCAGAGGGAGGCAAATAATAACACCTGGGTTGGCAGTGAATGGGTCGTATCGTTTATAAATATACTCATATAACATAACAGTCTAATTATTGATAATTATCAAGGATTAAGAAAGGAAAATTGTTTAGGGCTTTTGGTGACTTATGACCTGAATTGAGGGTCAGGCTGCTGAGTTTTGATTAAAACGATTTGTAGTCCTGACAACTGACAACTTCACCCATCCTTGTTTCCCTGACTGAGTGGGCTCTTCTTGTGTGCTATTCTTTGCATCCATGGATTCATTGGTCTGAGAAACTAGAAGCGAATTCTACTACCACTGAGGACTTCCTCAGATACGAAATTTCTATAGTTAAAGATCGGAGGCTGACTAATTGAAGGGATGGGGGTGACAGTTCCAGAGAGTTAATAATTGTTGGTGGGGGGGAGGGGTTAGACGCAAGAGGCCAGTATATTTTGCTAACTTACTTGGTACAGTCACATTTTGTAAATGCTAGGCAGTCTAAGGAAGTTCACGAATAATGCTGATCTGGCTGACTAGGAAAGACTTGAGTAACTCGTCGGAATCCTAAAATTAACAATTGGTTGGGGTGGGGCTGGTGGACTTCAAGGATAGGGATCTCTTACATTGAGGCTGGAAATCTCTTCAGTACAAATATAAATGTTACTGCTGAGGACTTCCTCAGATACGAATGCTTTTTCTTATTACTGCTCAGGACTTCCTCAGATACGAAGATCTTTCTCGTTACTGCTCAGAACTTCCTCAGATACGAAGATCTTTCTTGTTACTGCTGAGGACTTCCTCAGATACGAAGATATTTCTTGTTACTGCTGAGGACTTCCTCAGATACGTACAATTTGTTCTTTATTTAACTGCTGAGGACTACCTTAGATGGGTAGGTCACCATTCACTAGGCAGGAGTTTTGATAAAGAAGAACGATATGACCAGATTAGGGTAGGCCTAAGGGCAAATGCAGGCAAGGTCTGGATTCCATTAAGGGGGTAGGGGAGGAAGGGATTGGCTTCTACCCTAACTTGACTTGCTTCCAAACTAGCTTAAAGTGCTTTAACTGAGAATGAAGGTTAGGGTTGACTTGGGTAATTTTTATGACAACGTGCCCATTTAAAATAGTGATACACGATGGGGCTTGGGTCTAGTGAACTGCAGAAAATGAGAGCCTCTGTCGTTAAAATACATTTACAACGTAAATGCACTAATAAATATACATACACACAGATAT
>WIPJ01000757.1:63264-76264 GCA_018155075.1 Cassiopea andromeda | reverse complement strand
ATATATACAAGCCAAAAGAACTGTAAAGTTAGAGTGCTCGATGCGATAGGCAGAGCTATATACTTCAGAATAAAACCTTAACAACCAAAATAAAAGTGTTGTTTGAATCCAATTAAAATCATATAACTCTGAGTTTCACGCTGGTTGCGATCATCAGATGTGATCTGCTATTTGTGAACGAGTTCAGATTTTTGCTGTATCATCTGTAGCAAGTGACTTTTAAAAGATTACTCTTTGAAGGAATTGTGTATGCTGAAGTGGCTCAGCTTTTATTCTAATATTTTTATTGAAGAGTTGATCTATGTGAACAACTGTTTGATTGGTTGAGAGCTCTCATCAAGTCTATTTTCTCCCAGCCTAATTGACCGATCACCATGCAGAATTATGACTACAAATGCCCTTGACAGCTAAATTTAGGCCAATTTGGGGAGTTTTTACCAACCCTTCTACAAGTAACATTGCACGCCCAAGGAAAGCGAGTTTTTTGCTGATTTTTTGTGTAGTTGGTCCTTATACATTGTCATTTAACCTATAATGGCACCACCCTGCGATCTCAATGGGGAAGTTAGGATTGCAGTTTCCTTTGGACTGGAGGAAATTGGATGTTGAAAAAGAAAGCAAATTCTTATGGACTATTCTAGATGACACAAAACAACCCAGCGGCTGCCTTCAGGTTCTGGATCTTGACATACATATCATAGGTACATACTTTAACTAAGTATAAAGTAAAGTCACGTCCAATTGGTATGTACTGCATAACAAATGCAAACCTTCGCCACGCTGGTTACAAACATGCTAGTCTCGTTTTTTGGCGTGCTGTACTGGAAGTAGAATAGAATCGATAAATGCCACTCACCCTTTTCAGTAATATTTGCATTTGTGTCTATACTTTCCTATAAACTAACTGACTAACTAGACGACCAAAAATAGAATCAGTGACGTATCCTCCATGCTTCAAATGTAGAGCAGAATGACACCTGGTAATTCATTTGTGCTAATCCAATCTTTCTGACAAGCAGAACATGATTTTCTAAAGCATGAACTCATGCACTGGCGTCAGTTTGTAGAATCTGTAAAATTCATCAATTTGTTGATGGGTTAAGCCCTCTCTCCCCAGCTTTACCACAGTTATATTAACTTAAGCATATAAATTTTTAGTATATATTTATATTCACGTATACAATTATATTGTGATTAATCAAGCACAAGGTCTGTGCAGATACTATTATGGAATACTGGAAAAGCCACTCGTGGAAGATTTAACTGTCGGAGGAAATAGTCTAACTATTTCTGAATATCAACTATCGACTAATCGATTCTGAATACCAAATATCAAATTTTTTATAGAAGAAATTTACTGCTTTTCTGTTTCGCTAACCATTGGTTGGTTAATTTTTTTCAGCCTGGTGCCTAGAGTATATCTAAGCAGCACATTCATGGTTAAGATGGACGTACTGCTTAGATGTACTCTTATGTCAATTTCCAAAAAGCACGGCATGTTAGCATGTTCTTGGAATATATTATGCAGGCTGTTTTTTTCTATTGTAAATCTAGAATAATATCACTTAAGTTTCATGAACCAGGAATAAAGCCCAAGCAAAATATTTCTTGCTTCAATTTCAGTGTCATCTCAGTAACAGTTGTTTCATCTCTTTCAGGATCCTCAGGATCTGCTTCAAGATCTTAAAATTCTTCATCATTATCATCTTGATAAGTACTTTCAATATCTGCTCTCTTTTCTGGATGAAGAATTGATTGTGAAGCAGATGCAGACAGGATCATTAGCGTATTAGTCAATTTAATTTTGCAGATAGAACAGATGCCCTTGCCGCATGGAAAACATGTTGTATGAAATGAGTGTCCACATCCTCGAAGACCTATCATATCCTTTGAAACTTCACAGAAATTTGGAAGGTCACACTTCCTAATGAAGCAAAAGATTTTCATAGATAGAGATGATGTCTAATTTTGTAGTCTGAAATTTAATAGAGTCGCTCTTTTGGTTTCTGAAACTTATGTAAATTATAAAAATTCGGGAGTTTTAGTATCAGGGAAAATCACAGAAAGTTTGAAGTTTTATGGAAAATCAGGGAGCTTTTTCTATAGTCTGGAAAAATCTATTTAATTATCTTGAATATTTTTGTAACCCCAAAGAATGACTGTACATAATACATGGCAATATTCATAATTTTGTTGAACAGTAGGGCACAAAGAGATAAAACTAAAATTCTATTAAAAGAATTGTATTTAGAACATTATTAGAAAAAATTTTTCCCTGAGTAAGTATCAACAAGATTTCATAGATATGAAATAATATTGATACTTAGGGAAAAAGCATAACGTTTTAGAATAAATCAGGGAAATGTATTCATATTAATGCTATTAGTCAAGGAAAACTATACAAACTATGCAACAAATCAGGAAACTTTTGCTACAAAAGCTGTAAAAACCATGAAAATGTGTCATCGAAAATAGCGTCTTTCCATTATAATGTGATTACAAAATGCAAATTAAAGCAAGTTTCATGGTTTTAAAAATTAGGCTATTTGGCTTTAAAAAAGATGGAAAAGTTTTGGAAATATTTCTAAAGGAGTTTCTTTGAACCCTCAATGTACTCATTGTTTGTAAAGGGTTAAGCTAGGGGCTTTAGCTGTTATGACATACTTTTCTGGATCTGGCTCTTGTCCATTGAATTGAAAGCAAAGCGGCAACAGCTTTCAACATATTATTGTGTGTCATTTTCTTCATTTTCCATTTTGGTCTTTGGACAATTATGGCACTACCGGGGTTTTCCTTGATCTTTCGCAATCCGTTGCAAATAAACTGTACTGCACTGAGCTTTAGGTCCTCTAATTTGTCCCTGGAAAATGAGTACTTTCTTGGCATATCAAAAACAGATGCAAAACAAGATGCTTGACTTTTGATTTCATCCAATGCCTTTGCTTTTCGTTGGAGCATGTCACTGCCATCACTTTCTCTAGTTTGGCCTTGCAATATGGAATGAAAATTCTCCACTGGATATTCATCAAACACAATTAGCTGCTGCAAGAGAGTTTGAAAGCTTGGGGGGCTGTCCCTTTTTCAAAATAGGAAGTTGCTTAGCGAAACCAGTGGTACTTTGTTATACTGCTCACCCTTGTAGCAAATGAGCATTATCCAGACTCGAAGAAGGGTTTCTATGGAAAGCATTGCTTTACCACTTTTGAAGACTATTGAATAGAGGGAAAGTGTTGCAGGGAGGCAGTTGTCAAGGATGTTAATAAATGTCAGATACTGGATACCTTTGCACTGGGAAAATGTAATCAATACTTCATCTCTCCATAAAGTCCATCCACCATACATTGTTTCCAGGACCAATGTAACCCTCCAAGCCTTTGGTTTGTTTGCTAACTTTTTATGTTTTCCAAACACCCATGTATAGAAAGGCTTGAAGAGTTCAATATTCAGGCAGCAGAAACACTCTCTTGCATTCAGTTGAACCTCCAGTGGACCAATGAAAGGCTCAATGTTTAGCAGCAATTTTGGTGAATTTATGGGAACGTTGAGCTATATTTGCCGCATATAAAATTGTGCAGGCCAATCCCCTGGTTGTGGAAAAATGAAATTCTCTAGATATGCACGAAGACATTTTCAATGGTATAGGCTGCAGCTTTACAAAATTTTCAAAGCTCTTCAGTGCTATTTGAAGTTCATCTATTAGTCCACAGTCATTCATTTTCCGTACTTCACATATTTTGTCTGCCTGATAGCCATGCTCTCTTAAGCATCTCCTTTCCATTTCAGGGTCGAAAATGCAGTGCAAATCCAAGAAGGCATGGTTGAGGCATATAAAGTGGAAAGTTTGCAAAACGATGTCTCAATAACTTGACAAGTAAATCGGAACTCACACCGTCTGGGTTAATAACTTCATTTTTTGTTGTTGCTTGGATGCTTGGAACTCCTTTGAAGCGCTTTAGCAAAATTGTGGCCATAGTTCTTGGAGCTGATGTTTCTTGACTTTTTGGTCGCTGCTTCATATGAATATTTGTAAAGTCATCAATTATAAGGACTAGTAACTCTTTAGTTAGTACCGACTCGTTAATTAATGCAGCAATTGATTTGTCATGGCTTTCTGCTGATTTGCATAGCTCGCGCTTTTGTGTAGCTTTTGATATGGCTATGCCACTTTTGTTGAGAATAGTCAATCCAGATTCACTTATGCCTTTTCCAAGAACCTGGCTAGACATCATCTTCTGAAACCAGCTTCATTTCTGAGATTGCCCATACATCAGCATATAAATAATTGCCACACATTTCTTTTCAGTCTGGTCTTACTTGCTTTTTGAGTGATGGCTGTTGGACATTACATAAATCAAGGCTTCAATGAGCTGGTGTTTACCAGCATCTTGGCAAACTCTTTCATAGTGTCTGGATTAAATGGAGGTAATTTCTCAGAAAAAATTTGTCATGGATGAAGCGTTTGCACTTTGCAACTTCATCTTGTAAGTCAAGCTGTTTAGCAACAATGTCAGAGACTTTTGGTAGTAGGCTGCTTGCTATGTACAGGTACTCATTCCGAACTTGGACAGGACGAACCCCTTCCAGGTGCTGGACAGATACAGATTTGGTTGGTACATACTGCACAACATGTTTGGGTACATGGCAGTATATCTCTCCAGAAACTTCAGTTTCCTGAAACATCCACTGAGTCTCAGTTGCTTGAGAAACGTGATGATCTTGTTACTCCCACAAACTGAACTTCTAAATTCTGGGAACAGGAAGCATTAGTTTCTTGACTGGAGAGGCTATCCTCACTTGATGTGTAGTCAGTCAATATTTCCTGAAACTAGAAGTATAGTGTAAGACTTGAAAAGTAGCCTGCGAATGAATTTTAATTTAAAGTGTAGCAAAGCTTGTTTATTATGACATTTTGAGGCTGAGTTTAAGATCAAAGAAGTATTTCTACAGGGGTCATTCAATTAGTATGCACACACTAAAATGGTAATAATTTGCCTCTCCTCCTATCGTATGCTCATGTTTGCTTACTACAACCCCCTATTGCATGCACACTCTCTCATCTGACCATAAGCCATGCTCAAACAGTTGTCCTGTGTGTGAGCTGTTCGATAGTCTTGTGTAAGCCAACTTGTGGCAGAGTAAGATTAACTTATGGTTGCTCTTTCCGAAAGAAGCCCCACTACTATATAATGAGCTTATTTACTGAAAAGGCTATTTTGAAAAATGCATAGACGATTTGTAGATACATATCTTTCAGGGGGAGGGGGCGGCAGCCCCCAAGTTGGGTAGAAATCTGTTTCACTCGGGCAAATTATCTGAAAGAACAACAGGAAATTTTGGCAGAAAGTTTACAGCCCCCTCCCCTAAATTTAACGTCCTACTACGCCAATGAATCTGACCCCAATTTCTAACAAGAATGTTATTAAATATCCAATCAATAATTCCATAGAGGAAAAAACTGCAAAACATTCGAGCGGCAGGCCAATAATTATAGCAAATGTTTTATAAAATAGTAATTAAAGTTGTCACCAAAGACAGCAAGGTATGATAAAAATACCTTGCATATGAAATTATTACAAAATATATGCAAAATAGACTTTGCGTACATACTTAGATGTGTCAATCTCCCCCCTCTTGTACACATAACACGCGCTTTTACTTGACTCCCTCCACCCTTGAGAGGTGTGTAGTAATTGAATGACTCCATGGCATAAAGAACAGGGTTGCATTTCTTTAGTTGTTCTATAAGAAACATTTGATGAGAAGCCAACTGGTACAAAAAACCAAAAAGATTTTTTCGCATAAAAAACTTCAAAAGTAAGTCAGAATGAAAATGGATGATACTGCAAAATTTATGCAACTAAGCGGACGGTAAGATATTTAAGCTCACCTTTTTGAAAGAAGAAAGATGCTGGTAATTGTTTGGTAGCTTTGCTATATACTCTTGTTTGTGAAGACATGTCCGTAAACAGTCGGTGCAAACTAAGCAATGTCTTGCTCTGTTGTTTATAAATGCCTTTGAAAAGACGTTTGCAGACCCAAGCAAATTCTTCAAATTCAGTAAAATTGGTGAAAAGCTGTTCCATGCATAATGGAAGGTATTTGAACATGACTTTCTTTGTTCTCTAGGCATTTTGGGTTGCTTTGATAAAAAGTAAACTTTTGAGCAAGTGGCACGAAAACGCCCACTAAGATTTTCCCGTCGTTTTTGAATAATGTTCTTGTCTCCAGTCCCTAAGCACACGAGTGCATTGATCAGTTATATTTTCCAATACCATCCAACAGGGATTATTGCAGAATGAAAGTAGAGCTCTTGCAATGGCTACTTGGGTGGATTGGATAATTATTGTTCAAACTCACAAGGTAAAGAAGTTAATATTGAGTGCCTCAAGAATATCGCTTTAGTATCATGGAGGAATACGTCGAGATTTGCATAGGAAGAGGTGTAAATTGATGTATGAATGAATTGCAACTGCATGTGATGCAGATTTTAATGAGGAATACGTATGAGACATCAGGAATAAAGTCAAGTAACCTAATTTAATTGAATAATGTCTGTAAGTAATAATTTTGCAAATTAACTCTGAAGCTATTTGTTTATTAGATACTTTGATTCAATTATTATTTCCTAACGTTTTGATGTGGTGTAGTGTAGTGTGTTAGGAGTAGTACCTTTGTAAACCTGTCAGCAGCACCTTTTCCAATTTGGATAGGAGCACTGGTCTCCAACCACTACATAACTCTCACTTATGGCTCCAAGAAGTCGGTAATGCACACCGGCGGCCACACCATGGTACCTCACCTCGAATGGTGAGCAAAACTAAGTAGAGGGTAGCAGCAATCTTCAAACGGTTGTTGTATAGGGGACGTCACCCCTTAAGTGCATGGAGACTGGAGTGGTGGAAGAGGCAGTATAATCATCAAATGATCAACGGCTCTGAAAGCATGACAGCAAGATGTGTGGCACATCAAGGGCATTATTATGACGAAGATGAGACATGGCCAGCCACCGTGGAAGGGATTAGGGCCCCACCATGTACTCTCCTATAGTCAGTCATGAATCAAAGAAATAACGATAATAAAAGTAATAAGGAAGGTGAAGTCGGGACCCCTGCGATGACACTGGATTTGGGCTACAGGGAAGGTGTTGAATTCTTGGTAAGTACGACAACAGATGACGGCAAGAACTCAAACCCTCATGGGAGATCATTACCTGAAAGAGTTGCTCTGAAAACTAGGAATAGACTCTTACGTATTGGTACATGGAATGTCAGAACACTATACCAAGCTGGAAAATTAAATAATGCTTTAAAGGAAATGGTTAACATGAAATTGGACTTGCTAGGAATCTCAGAATGCAAATGGATAAATAACGGGACCTTAGTGAAGGACGATCACATCATGATATATTCTGGAGGAAAGGAGCACAAGAATGGAGTAGGAATCATAATGAGAAAGGAAATAGCAAGATCCTTAATAGGGTGTTGGGCAATCTCTGAAGGAGTGATAATGATAAAGCTCCAAGGAAAACCTTTTAATATAAGTATTATCCAGACGAAGAAATAGAGTTATTCCATGATGAAATCCAAACTGCAAAAAAAATGTGAAGACAGATGACATACTCTGTGTTATGGGAGATTTAAATGCCAAAGTAGGTAAGGTAAGAACTACTGATATAACTGGTCAATATGGTTTGGGAACACGGAATAAACGTGGAGAAAGATTGATAGAATTTTGTCAGTAAAACAAATTAATTATAACGAACACCTATTTTAAACAACACCCAAGAAAATTATATACATGGAAGAGTCCAGATGGAGATACCAGAAATCAAATAGATTATATATTAATAAATAAAAGATTCAGAAACTGTGTGAAACAAGCAAAAACTTATCCGGGATCAGACATAAAGTCAGATCACAAATCCAGTAGTAGTAAAGATGAAGATTCAACTAAAGAAACTAAACAAGACAAATAGAAAGCAACAATTGGATTTCAGTTTACTTAAGAACAACTCATAAGCAGCTAGATACAACATTGAAATAAGAAATAGATTTGATGCTCTTCACATAGAAGAACTTGAACAGCAGCTTGACGAAGAAGAACATATTGAAGACATTTGGCGTAAAATGAAAGAGAGTATTGTAACAAAAACAAAAGGACTTCTCCCTTTAAGAACAAAAAAGAATAAGCAAACATGGATGACTGATGATATTCTAAGCAAGATGGACGAACGATAAGCTCATAAACATGTTGATAGAGACAAATATAACCAGTTAAACAAAGAAATAATTAATGACTGCAGAAAGGCAAAAGAAATTTGGTTCAATAAGCAATGTGAAGAAATAGAAGAACTAGAGAAACACCATAATTCGAAAGGAATGCATGGTAAAGTCAAAGAACTATGGGAAATAAAAAGTATAACAACAGCAATGGATGCATAATGGATAAAGAGGGAAATCTCCTCTTTGAGGAGGAAGATGTCGCTAATAGATGGAAAGAGTATATTACGGAATTATATGATGATAATAGAGCTGAAATGCCTAAATTTGCAATGACGACTGGATACAACATATTGCAAGAAGAAGTACAGAAGGCCATAACTTCACTGAAAAATGGTAAAGCAACCGGGTCGGATGAAATATCAACTGAAATGTTAAAAGCTCTAGATGACTGCAATGTAAAAGCAATAACAAAGCTTTGTAATATAATATATAACACAGGGTATATACCAACTGAACTAGAGAAATCAATTCCATAACAATTCCCAAAAAAGCAAAAGCACAGGACTGCACAGAATTTAGAACTATCAGCCTTATGAGCCACATCACCAAAATCCTACTGAAGATCATACAAAAACGCATAGCAAATAAAATCGATCAAGAATGTAGTAATCTGCAGAGTGGGTTCAGACCAGGAATAGGTACCAGAGAAGGAATATTTAATTTACGAACAATTCTAGAAAGAGCAATAGAGGTACAGCAGGACGAGTATATATGCTTTATTGACTATACGAAAGCCTTCGATCGAGTTAACCATACCAAGCTAATAAAATGTTTGAAAGAAATAGGAGTGGACGACAAAGATCTACAAATTGTCATCAAAATGCACTGGGAACAGACTGCAGTGGTAAGAACTAAGACTGGAATTTCATCAGTATTTAAAATAAAGAAAGGTTTAAGACAAGGTTGTGTACTCTCACCAAACCTCTACAATTTGTACACAGAAAAGATATTTAGAGAAATTGATGGCATGCCAGGTTTAGTTATTGGAGGAGTAAACATAAACAATTTAAGATATGCGGATGATACTGGGCTTTTAGCAATTCATTCTGGAAAATTACAAGACCTGATAAATACAGTAAATAAAAAAGGGAAAGAATTTGGGATGAGCATTAATATAAAGAAGACTAAAGTGATGGTTGTAACTAAGAAAGAAGTCACACCGAATGCTAAAATAATAATAGAAGGGAGAGCAATAGAGCAAGTTAAGAAATTTATATATCTTGGACATTTAATAACAGACAATGGGAAATGTGATGGTGGAATAAAAAGACGAATAGAAATAGCAAGGGGAGCTTTTAACAACCTCTCAAAAGTCATAACATCAACAAAATAAGTACATCAACCAGATTGAGACTAATAAAATGTTATGTGTGGTCAACACTTTCTTATGGTGCAGAAACTTGGACGATATCAAAAACACTTGCTGGAAGAATAAACGCCTTTGAAATGTGGACGTATAGAAAAATGCTAAGACTTTCATACACTAAACATAAAACCAATGAAGAAGTTCTAGACATGCTAAGTACAGAAAAGCAATTGTTGTCTACTATTGTCAAACGAAAATGTCAATATTTTGGTCACATAATCAGACAGAATGAGTTACAACGTCAGCTGCTTGAAGGAAAGATCAATGGCAAGCGCAGCAGAGGAAGACCAAGAATTACATGGATGGACAACATAAAGAGTGGACAGGAAAATCATATGGAAATTTGATACGAATAGCAAAAGACCGTGAAAAGTTTAGATTCATGACAGTCAACGTGCTAACAGCATTGGACACACTATGAAGGTGATGAACGTTTTGATGGGCCGTGCTCTTTTCCTTATTGAGATCGCACGACATAGTCCATAAAAAAGTTGCTTTCTTTTTCAACATCCAATTTCCTCCAGTCCAAAGGAAACTGCAATCCTTAACTTCCACATTGATATCGCACAGTGCTGCCATTATAGGTTAAATGACAATGTATTAGGACCAACTACACAAAACATCAGCAAAAAAACTCGCTTTCCTTGGGCGTGCAATGTTATTTGTAGGAGGGGTGGTAAAAACTCACCGAATAGGCCAAAACTTAGCTGTCAAGGGCATTTGTTGTCATAATTCTGCATGGTGATCGGTCAATTAGGATGGGAGAAAATAGACTTCATGAGAGCTTTCAACCAATGAAACATTTGGCGGCTATGCTTATCCAAGGCGCTTTCCCACTCCATCCACTCCATTCCCATATGTCGAGCACCAGACGAGAAGGCAGTGAGTACCATTTTTAATCTATGGTATGGCTCCGCTGGGGCACGAACCCACAACCTACCGGTTGTGAGGCAGATGCTCTACCACTGGGCCATCACCCCAAATGAGCACTACGTGTTCCTAAAGCATTGTACTCTCCATTTGAGATGCTGATGCACTTCGTGTGATACCATGAACCACAGATATCACACATAATAGCCTTCGACAAACATCCTTTAGTACAGATGGGGCAAGAGTCTTTTACTCTTCTTACTGGCCTTGGATTCAATTGAAGATCACCAGAAAGTAGTATTAAGTACCAACAACACATACTTAACTTTGCAAGATGTAGCATTTTTCTCATCTTGTCATTGAAGGGGAAACAATTTTAGGCCAGTCGTTGTAACACCAGACCTCTGTCGCAATATCTCAATATGTCAATATCATTTGTCAATATTACATGCTTAGAGAATGAATGCTGTGTCATAGGGCACTATATTGTTCTAGCGTAGGTTACCAAAATTACATTTAGGGGGTAGCGGCTACTTGAGGTGGATTGTTACAATTTTGGAGTTGTTGAGTTGGATTATATAAATGCAGAAATATCATGAATCAGTACCAGTATGCAAGTAATTCTACAAAGAATGTATGCTATGTTATATCTAACTAGGGCATTTTCACTAGACGCTATTTGATGTGCTAATGGGTATTGCTTCAGGGGGGGAGGGGGGTTACTAGATGTGTTTTTTTAAAAGTACATTTTATAAGAAGTTATGTTTGTAAAGATGTTATACCAGATTTAATGGACAGTGGATAGCGCCAGTGAGACAGAAGCATTGGTATTCTCTTGCTTTGTAACATTGGCTTGCATTACAGCGGATACAGTGGATTCCACCCTAAAGCGATCTGTATACAGTTATTTGCATTACACAATGTCCTAGGCTCTACATACAATACACTTTTATTTGTAGTACACAATTTCCTAGATTCTGCAAATATTTAGGTGATTCTGCTGGGGAAAACCAATTTCAGGATTTACAGCACACATTCTGGTGATAGTAAACTATTTTCCTTTAGGTACAGGTCAAGGTGCTATATTCGCCTGTTGGAGCAGGGCCATATAAACCACTCCTTTCTTTAAAATTGACAACTTTTTATGGAGTACCTATGCTAAAGTATAAAACAAATGCAATGACAAAAAATTTCCTGTGTATAATGATTGTTCAGGTTTGCATATTCTAGGCCACTTTGTAATACACAAGTCTTAGCTTGAGCAGTCTTGTTATTTAACAATTGTCAAGAAAGCTCATGAAATTTTTCTTGCTCTAGAATGGGGTAGCAATTATTGGGTTATTTTGAGCCTTTTTCAATTAACTTTAGCAGCAATTTTATTAAGTAATTTTATGCAACTACAGGAAATACCCTGTTAATACTTATTATTCAGTTATATAAATTCCAGGCCACTTTGTAATACACAAATTTGAGCTTCCATAGAAAAGGTTATATTTAAGGGTAGTCAGCGATGCTCATGAGATGTTTCTTGTTCTAGAGGGGGGTAGCAGTCAATGAACTGTCATCAATTAATTTTAGCAACACTTTCTCCACACTTTGCAATACTTTATAATTTTCTTGATTATTATAAAATTTTTCATTTATTAGTATGTATTGCTTTTTCATATGTAGATCTTTGAGTGCAGGGGCACCATCAATGTAAATGATTTCTCAACATGCTCATAAACAAACTCCCAATACCAGTCATACAAGGCAAATGTATTCTATGATGACTCCTGAAGAAATTCCTGAAGCTTTTATTCATTTGTCTACAGGATGGCAAGACATGCTGTTGCCCTAGCAAGAAAGTGGCATTATGCCCTAGCAAGAAAGTGGCGTTTTACTCTATCGTTAATGGTATCTAAAGCACAGTATGATGGAACGACTGTAGATTCTATCCTTCCTAGAGGACTTGCTATCTAAGGAATGTTAAATACCTCTTATGTTGCTGGCTATTTGGACCTTTTTCATCCCTACTAATATTAGCTGTTCTAATTTATGCATGTCAATTCTTGTTCTGTGAATTTTTTTTATCCATAGAGATAATAGGACTAAAGAGTTCGCTAAATCACGTGAGAGGGGTCAACAATGTAAATTAAAAATGGTAGCGTAGTTAGGCAAAAGATCACACAGTAACTACGTTCGCATTGCAAAAGTTTAACGAACGTTTGAAATATGATTAATGGGAATGTATATTGGGAGTAGACAATTATTTCCCACAGCACGAAAAAGCGGCAAAATAATTTTGACATACTGAAAGCTTTTTTCGTCCGACACTCATCAGAGTATGAAAACGTCGGATAATGACCTAAAGGTAAACCTAAATTTATATCCAGATGCAGTTAATGTGTTAGGATGCGTCTAATTGGCCCCAAGTGTGACCAATTAGGACCTATCAACATAGTTTACTTAAAGAGTCCCAATGAGAAAACAAACTCTTTTT
>WIPJ01000757.1:0-37806 GCA_018155075.1 Cassiopea andromeda | reverse complement strand
TTCATATATATATTAAAGTTAGCCAACTTTAAATGAAATAATTAAAAATAATGAAAATCATGGAAATTATGTTATCAGAAAAAAAGCATAATTAAGTGGTGGATATCATACTGGCCGGACCTGAGTATGACCTTAAAGTGCACCCTTGAGCAAGGATAGTACCCTACTAGCTCCCCATACCTGGGTTATGGTGAAGCTGCTAGGAGCAGGGAAATGAAATCTGCAATGGGCATTTCAGTGGAATTGATTTCTAGTTATTCTAGAGTATGGCAATCGCATATCGATTTAATTGATGATTGTGGCAGGGATAACATTGCTAGTGTAGGAACTGCAGGCAAACAAAGAACCTTGGGTCCTCTACTTTGCATACTTATATGCTCCAGACTGCATCTAAAATGAGCCCCCCACATACTTCATCTACATACCGCCCCGGCCAAAGTGGGGGTAAACAAGGAAGGTGTTCTTCAGTTAAAAACAAGGCTGACAATGATAAGTATACAACTGGTGGCGAACAATAAAGAAACTCAATTTAAGATCAAATAAAAAAATTGGAGGATGGAATGACAGGACATTAAAGTGCTTATGCATTTTGAACGATTGTTTGCATGGAATCCACTAGCAAGTCCTGCAAACGTCGTAGAGGACCATACTGTGTGGCTGGCCTTCCGAACGGAATAAACTGCACAAATGGCCAGCATACAGAGGGGAAATCCGTTCATAAGTTACCAGTCAAGGGAAAAGAAAGAAGACACCAAGCTTGGGCCAGGTTTGTGCGAAGGCATAGGCCAAAGTGGAGCAGCATCAACTCGTCTTTTCTTTGCTCTGACCACTTCGATGAGAGCTGCTTTACGAAGAATCGGGAAATGCTGCCAAACTTGGAATGAAAAGGAAGCTAAAGCCAGATGCTGTTGGTACCCCTGATTTATCATTGGCAGACACAACAGATACCATTGATCAGTCTCTGACAGATAGAGCTAAAAGACAAGTGAGAATTATCTTTGTGTTTCTTTTTTAGACCTTGGTCAAGTAGTAACAATTAACAACGTTGAAAAAAATGGGGCAGGGAGGTATATTGAGTTGGTTGATTGGAAATGGCCAAATAGTAAAGGAAAATTATAATGCCATAGCAATGACTTTCAATTCCTTTCATAGACTATCCATGATATGTGTTCACAAATGGATGACACAATGGAGGAGGAACAAATGTTGGCAAGCCCTAGTCCTGTGGCAAGCCCTAATACTGTTTGTACCAGGTACCCTGCTTTGGAAAAGAAAATTGTATTCTATCAGAAAAAAGTCAGTTGGCTCAGAAGATCAAAGAGTAAATTAGAAGACTCTCATCAATGCAAACTCTACTTCATCTAGTGCACAGGCCATTACCCTACACATTAAAGCAGTAGCTTTAACGCTTTTGCTTATAGGTTCTAGGTGGCTGTTTACAGAATTTGACAAGCTATGAGCTGCAATATGTAATAGATACTGGTACTCACCATTCCTGATCTTGGATTTGCCCCTTAAATCTAGCCTCAAGCGTTTGTGGTAGCAGTCCATCGGGGTCATTGGTCTCAACAATTTTCTTTATCTTGGGCATCCGAATCGTCAGCTAGTGGCTCTCCCTGGCATACAACTATGCATGGCTGTGCAAGCACACGGTCATCATTGCCATCATCTCCTAATTGATAATTAGTAGCTTCATCATAAAATGACGATTCACTGTCACTGTTTGCCACTTTAATGAGCCGTAGCACGCTAAGACGAGAAGCTTTCTTATGCCTTGTTTGTCAACTAATATAGACATAAAGAATGCACTCGGTTTGATACTCGTTATGATGTCATGCAATGGCTATGAAAATTCGCACCTAGTGCCTCAAAACAAGCGCTAATTTCTATACCTTTCTTGCCTTTACGAACAAAACAATAAATTCTTCATGCATTGGTAAGACCGAAGCTTCGATTTTAGCTTAAAAAGTATATTCGAAATTTTCAATGCATAAGCACCTTAAAAGAAGATGGCAATCTGCAGACAATATGCAGCAAAATGGTCAGGAATACCATAGAGATCCTTGGAATGATAATTCTAACATAGGAAAATCCAACATAATGACTGAGCATTATACATGATATGGCCCAGGTGAATGTAATGAAAGAGGTGAAATTTTAATAGAGCTTTGTGGAACAAACAATCTTAAAATTCTGAACCCGCTCCTCTCACCATTCAAGACATTTATACAAATGGATGTCACCATATGGAAAAGCAAAAAGCCAAATTGATTTCATCATAATTAGCAAAAAGTGGAAGAGTAACGTTAAGAACACAAAACTTTACCAGGAGCCTACTGTAAAAGTGATCACCAGCTACTGTTTGCAGACATGAAGACTAGAACTAAGAGACTACAAAAGGAATCTGCTCCAGTGAATATAGAGTGCAATGTGATTAATAGATTTATGTCACTATTAGCATGTGAGGAAGATAGGTTACCAAGTATATTTTGGGAAGAAGGGGAACACATACTTAAAACAAAAAAAGCAACAGTCATAAAAAAGAAAGAGTCTTGGAAAAGCTGGATATCAGCTGATACCGTAGTTGAATTTGAAAGAGAAGAGAAATAAAATCTAGAGTTAATAAAGTCATAGACAAAACAAATGCTTACAAGGAGCAGAATTCATTAGTTTAAAGGTCGCTCAAGAAAGATAAAAGAAAAGCATATAAATGAAACTTGCAGGAGTATTAAATCAAGCGCAATAACAAACTCAACTACAGATCTCAACCTGTGAGTTAAAAAGTAGACAAAAAAATTTAGACCAAGGATAGATATATAAAAGATGAAAAAGAAGAAGTAGTTAGTGGAGGAAGTAACGTAATGGATAAATGGAAAAGATATTGTGAAGGGCTGTACAATAAGAATGGAAGTATTGAGACAAGGTATATAAAAAGTATTTTAAATTTGAACAAGAGCCACAAACAACATTTTCAGAGGTTGAAAAAGTATGAAGGAGATTGAAAATGGAGAAAGCCAGGGGTGTGATGAGATTTCAGCAGAATTGATAAAGAAAGGAGACAACATCATAAAGTATTTCATAAACTGTGTGTCACAATATGGAGTGGGAAGCTGTGGCCAGATGATTGGGTAAAGTTAGTTTTCATACCAATTCCAAAGAAAGGTTATACTCTTGAATACTGCAATAGCAGACCAATAGCTCTTTGTAGTCACTGTAGCAAAATGTTTCTCATGATGATAGTTAGGTGAATGAAAAACGGAGATTGCAGAAGAACAACATGGATTTTGAGCTGGAAAAGGTACAAAAATATCAAACCTTAAAATATTAGATTATTGAGAAAAATAGAGAACAGAAAAAGAATGTGTATTTAGGTTTCATAGACTATAAAAAGGCGTTTAATACGGTTGTGCAAGAAATCCTTTCACACGAGATGGAGAAACTGGGTTTCCCAACACACATTATTATGCTAATCAAAAACCTCTATGAACTACAACAGGCTGCAGTGAGAACAGCATATGAATTATCAGAGTTGCTTATCATAGGGCAGGGAGTAAGAAAAGGTTCTACTCTATCCCTTGATCTATTAAATATATACGCCAAATCGATTATGACAGAAACACTTGAAAAATTTGAATAACTTGAGATATGCAGATGATGTTATTTTGATTGTTGGGTGTACGCAAGAGCTACAAGAATTTGGTAGCAGAGTAGTATCGTCGGGTGAGGTTGGGCTTTCTTTTAATGTCTATAAAACTAAAGCTATGAAATTGAAACTTCTTCTCAAAGAGATGAAAGCTTACTTATTAATTGAGAAACAGTTGAAAAGATGAATCACTTCCACCACGTAGGAGCAACAATAACAAATACTTATGATGACTCGAAAGAAATCAGAAAGAGGATGAACATTGCAATTACGTTCTCTCACACATGGAAAAACAAGTCCATTTCCTTAAGACAAAGAAGACACCATTGAATACATTGATCTTCTCAGTAGTAACAAATGGCTCGGATTGTTGTAAAACAAAGTGAAAGAAACTAGAATTTAGAGCTAAGGAGTTGCATCCACTATTAAGCGTAAGCAGGACTGAACACCGCACAAATTATAGCGTTTTGGAAATACTTCAAATAAAAACAACAAATCGACTGCTGAATTGCATTGACAGAAGGAAACTGGCAATTTTAGGGTATGTTGTAAGAAAAAATAGGTTAGGGAAAGACTTAATAACTGGGATGGTGTTTGGGAAATGTAAAAGAGGAAGGACGACCATAAAAGAGCTTACAAACTTAAGAATGTTACGAGAACACAGGATGGTGCAGGATAGAAGTGAATGGAGGCAGCTTGTTATGGATGCCATACCAACGATTTATCTTTATAATGATGATTATCATACTGGGAATCATAAGTTGTTTTGCTAAAAAACCTGTTTACATAAAGTAGCTTTAAAGAAGTTCCACATTGATAAGGAACATTATATGGAACAAAAACTTAAGCTTCTATTCTTTTGCCTTGAAAAGTTTTGCCATTTTAATGGCTTCCTGACAGAACCGTTCAATATGACGCAGATACAAAACTTTACTTATACAGAAAAGGAAAAGATTTTTTTTAGCAAACTCTCGAATTCATACGTAATTCTGGTAGTATTACCTCATGTCAGATATGCCTTATCACAAAAGTAATGGGAATAATTGCTAAACGCTGCAAAAACCAAACAACCGTCAACAGCTGCAAAAGGTTGGAACCGCAAAACCACATGTAAAAACTGCAAAGAATGGCAAAACTGACTACATACATAAATCAATAAAACTGAACAGAATTCCTTCAAATTTTGATAAGTAGGTAGGACCACTTTTTACATAGATAAGTATAACATTGCGTAAATTAATAGGTGGAGTGAATTTCAGTTCAGAACTTACCTATTCCAAGCTTTATTAGAGTATGAATCTTGAAATGGTCGTCAAATTTTTAAAGAGCATTTCATTGATAACAATATGCTTTGCAGAGGTGATCCAATGTTCTTTCATAACCTTTTTATCGGCGGTTGTTGATTCAAAATTGTTTCTTAGTTACACAATTTTCAGACTTGAATCAAATTATTCTGAAATATAATACTGCCATTGTCTGGCAAAAGGTTGTCCTTCTTTGATTCCTAACTCACGTTATTTTTCAACATTCACCCTCACTTTCTCTAAACCTAAATGTATACCCCATTTTCCCCCGTGTAAAGACTCCATTCCTAAACTCCTACGCTTTTCTGTTGGTTACTGATATTAGTGTCTGAGCTGCAATGCTCGGTACCACAAGAAAACATCCTGCAACCTTGCCATACGCTGCAGACAGCACATAGGAGCTACGAAAACAGGTTATAGGATCAACAACACTTTCGCTGTTTATAGTCATTCATCTACGACTGGTCACCCTATATCTTCTGAGAACTTTAGTATTATTAGTAGTACCAGTAACATCATAGATCTCTTAATTCATGAGAGCTTACTAATTCTTAGAGACCATCCAACCCTAATTACCAAACGTCCTCTATCCAACTCATGCTTTTCTAATCTATTTACATTTGAATTTGACCGTGGATTTCATGGCCTACCCTTCCCATTGTTTTGGTTCATTGACTTTTTTTTGCTTTTTGTTTTTAGTAAGTAATGCCGGGGAAAGGCCGTAGGGCCTATAACAAAGCCCCGACAAAGGAAAAACTGAGAAAATATGGGGACGTTTAAGTAGAAAGGGAGACAATATCAAGTTTGTTGATGTTAGATTTAAAAGATGACAAGTTGTAGGATGCAGGGAAAGTAATGGGTGGCAATGAGTTCCACAGTTGAGAAGTTCTGGGAATGACATGATTTGTGAGATAGAGTTCGTGGATTAGGTAGTGTAACTTGGAAAGGGTGTGAATAGGTAGAGCTTCTGGTGGTTCGAACACGCCTCACTGGATCAGGTATAATATTCTTGATTTCCTGAGATCAATGTCCGTGAAAATAGCGGTAGAAAATGGAAAGATCTGCAACAAGACGACTTACCCTTTAGTAGGCTTTCTCTAGGTTCCACATGTTTCTTTTATTTATCATTTACTATCGAATAAATTTTGACATCTCGGTAGTTACTTACAATGATGATGGATCACTGAAATTAAGGTCAGAAACGTATGGACTTACATTATATCATTGAAAGGTTTTAGTAATTTGGAAACGTCTTAATTGTAAAGGTCAATAATGGAACCATGACTCCTATCCTCATTGTCTATATTCTGCTATTCATTACAAACTTGCACTTCTCGCAAAGCGAATCTATTCCCAATCTGATTAGTATGCAAACAGATTTTTCAAAAACTTTTGACCCCCCTGTCTTGCACACACTTGTTTGCATACGTACTTTCAAATATATCCACCACAATCAGGTTTCAGTGTTCAACCTCTTTTAACCTGTTTCTAACAAAAGGTCAACAAAAGAAATTAAACGAAACAAAATGCATAACGCCAATATCTCCTTGTGGGGTGTAAGAGCTTTTTTCCTTCAAAAATGAGATATATAATTTAGTAGCAACTTTTATAGAATATTTGATTGATGCCAAATTATATTAATTCCACGAAAAGTTCATGACAGAGTACATGTTCAGTGAATTTAGCTCGAGCAGCAAGGTAGCAAAAGCAAAATAGCACCAACTTCTTGGAAAGGGAAGCTTGCAGGCTTTACTTATCCACGATGCAAAGCAAGCCTACAACTAATAAATGTCTGTGAAAAGAAGAGACATTGTTATTGAGAATTCTAAGCACAAACACTTTGCAGTAACACAGAAGAGAAGTGGGAAGAAAATAGGAGTCTGGAAGTTTTGGCCCCAGGAAAAAGTTTTTTGGGATACAAACTCTAAAACATCTAAAAAAACCCTTTCAAAAATAGAGCTAAAATTGCTGTCATCACTGATCTGTGTGCAAAGGAGATACTGATCTGAAAAACTGAATATATTAAATAGTATATAAACTTTTCCAAGACAGTGTCAACTCTGTCCTTTCGAAGAAAGGGGAGGCATGTAACCTTTCATGATTGCATTAATACAGAAAGCATATGTGTATGGACAACAGGGAAGTCAATATAAAATAGAACTTCAAGTTTTGACGTATTCATTTTGCAATTAGTATCCTGCAGGCTCCTCGTACCTAAAAGTGGGAATATGAATGGAAACAAACTTTTACCAATGAACTATAACAAAGAGAGTGAATCATTCCGTTCTATGGTAAAGGAGAATGTCACTTCATTGCATGTAAATGAAGAAAGAACTTTTACAAGGATGTTACTCTACTTGGGAACATGCTCAGTTGCTAGGCCTGGGACCAGTGTGCTGCACTGCAAAATACACCGTACTATCGTTTTTGCGCTGTGAAATAGCAATTTGTCAAGGTCGATCCTTTGAGAAAATCAAAATTTTTCATGTTTTTCAACAGCTACAGGCAACTACTCATATCATAAGATTGGTACATTCGTTCAGTCTGCTTGACTGCATTGAAGTAGAAATCTGGTTCAAATTTTCAAATACACTAACGATGTCAGCAGGTTGAAAATTGAAGACTGTGTGTAGGAAAAGCAATGAAATTTTTGGTGTATATAGGGGCATTGGTGCCGTCCTTTTGCATATGTACATGTTGGCAAGAACCCCTCTCCTCCTTGTATGCAAACGTACACTTTTAGCTGAACCAGGCCCCCCTTTTGTGAATATGCATCTTCCAATTAATCTGTATCTTCTATTCTGAACAAAGGATTGTAATCCTGCTGATGATTACCAAATGTCTATGTTATTTGACTCTTCCTTTGATCCAAAAGCTCTAGTCCTTAAGTCTAAACCTACATACATAGTATATTAGACAGGAAATTTAGTAAAAACAGGACAATCTACAGTAAATCCCTCCATAAAACCAAAAGAACCGAAATGTCAAAAGCTGCAGTTGATCTTTAATACTGCTTGGAATGTAATGTATGTAATGTAATGTAATATATGTAATGTAATGTAATGTAATATAATGTAATATAATGTAATGTATGTAATGTCATGAGTTCTTTATACACAAAAGTAGCCTTTCAGCAACTAACAAGTAATAATATCTATATACATACTTAACAATAGAAAACAAGAATAAAATAAGGTAAAAGGGCAAGTAATTTTACTAGTATTGCTATTCTTCCAAGGATTGCATTTTCGGGTATCATTTTTGATCAGCTAATAGATGTGCCTCTAATTTCTTCTCAAAGCACTTGAGAGTAGAGGCCTCTTAAATACAAACAGGTGTATTATCCCATAATTATATAGCTAAACATTTAAAGCCATTTTTGCATGTTCTGTATTTAGTATTCAGATTTGATCAGACATCCCAGACAACAGCGGACATTACAAATCAAAATAAATTCTTTCTGGGATTTAACCAAAAGCGACCTACATATAATTGGAACAGGATATATAGGCCCATTGAATGGAACAGTATCGATTATGGGGCAAACAGCAGGGTAAATTAGTAATGCAAATTTCTTGAGAGCCACCTTACCTAAGGCAGGTTTAAGAAATTTCACTTCTTTCCCTTCCAACAGAGCCCTCAGAAAACCACTACACCATCATTCCATCATGTCCGAAATTTAACAGTCTGAAATTTTTTGAAGATAATGTATTACTCTCATTGGCATATCTTGGAAACCGTAAAAGAAGGTATCCATTCTGGCGAACCTCAGAAATTGAATTGTGCAATTGCCAGCAAAATTTAGAAACACCATCTCCTTTCTTCACCTGATCACCACCGAAGCAACTAAGGATATTTCTTAGTAATATCAAAAAGAAATTGTGAAGACACTGCTAATTTTAAGAGACAGAGGAACAATTTCTGGATCATTCATGGGAATGATACCCCTATATTCATACACCACCGAAAGAAAGATTTCCAGGGATGCATCAAAGATCAACTGACAGTACAAACAAAGTGGTTTTTGATTTCAGCTGGTGAGATTTGTCCCCTAATAAGGTTAAAAATTTTAGAAACCAAATTTAGTGGGTACTACCGTACTTTGTGTGAAATATTCTTGAACTAACTGCATAACAAGTGTGAAGGATAAAAAGAATGAAATAGATTGAAAATTACTACCAAAGTACATTAGATCATTCAACTTGTGTCACAAAGATGTTTGAAATCCAGATGCAACATTTTCTTCAAGAAAGACATGATTTTCTTGCCTCACAGATGAAACATGCTTATTATATATACACCACAGTATCTTAGCTTAGTTTCAATAAAAAGAAGAGGGGCCATAAGTTGAAATTTGAAGTTCCATTAGAAGTAGTAGAGGTAAACAAACGTGATGCAAGAAAAAATAATTTATCGCGCAACTCAAATAAAATTGAAAAACAGTCAATTAAAGGTACACTGAATATGCTTTGTCCATAAAAAATATTTAGAAAAAGCGTACCTGCTCACATAGAACAATAATAGTGGATGCAGGTGGTAAGTCATGCTGAAGAATTTCCATAACAGGAAAATATGCAAAAGTGATCATGTAAAAACCATAGCAGCATATCCATAAACCAATTTGAAGTGGCATCCATGACCTTTGGTTAAGCAACCACGCCTGAGTTAATGGAAACATCAGTAATGTATAGACAAACATCATCAACCACGTTGACATAACAATTGACATCTTGCCAAAGGCCCATATGATGATTGAAAAATCAATGGCAAATCTACAAAGAAATTCAAAAATTGATAACTTGGCCTAAAAGGCTATGACAGGTTATCAAACAGCTTTTCAAGATAAGCTTCAGTATGTCAATTATGGCAACAATATAAAGAATCTCTGACTTACAAGATTCCCAATGCTATAGGTTTTTCATATAAGTGAACTGCTATTATTGATCTAGACAAATCATAAGGTAGACAAGATACCCGCTTTCAATTTGCATTTCAATTTAGCTACAAACTCTATAGCATGCAAAACAACAAAAAATGCAACTAGTCTAGTTACCATGAAGGTTATCCTTTGACTACTGAATAAAGCGATACAATTAGCTACAGGGCAAAAGATCAATTTTACAATTAGAGAGTGAACACCAATTCAATTGCTACTATATACTAAGATGTCAAATCAAATATTTATTTAAATGAGGTCCTGTTGCATGGGGGAAACGGTTCTTGCCCATCCACCATTGCGAGATCACATGAGCCACGAAAATCCTTCCATAACGGGTGCAGCAAAATCTGTACACATCTTATGCCTGTAGAGTGGTCGTGGGGCTTCATCTTGTGCTCTAGGGTGCCACAAGGTGGGATTTTTTATCTGGTTTCTCTTCTCCGAGAAAATCCAGTCTTTTCCACGTGCTATCAGATCTATTGTTTGCATCTCAAGCTGTGTCTGTCAAAGAAGTGCAGTGATTCCATTGTTGGTCACAGTGTTTTCGTTGTTCAGATGTAATAGAGTACAAATTGCCATAAGACAAGTCGCCATTACAATTTTTAGCTGGTACTGGTGGAGTGATTCTTCTCAGGTAAGTGTCCAATTTGCTTCTCACTTCGTATTTCTTGCAAGTTAAGTGTACATTTTCTTTCTGGTTGACTTTGTGAATGCTCTGCAGTCGATTGGGATAGCGATAGATGGGTGAGCAAGGACTGCTGTCTGTCACTTTCCTCTTTGCCTATATTAGTACCTCTTTTTTACTGCTCAGCTAAAATCTGTGGTGTTTTATAGTCCAAATAGTGTAACTTGTTTGGTTTTGGTATTAGGGACCTTAAGCATGCACATCATTAACGGAAATGGTACCGTTAGCTCAGTAGAATTCACTATTGCACACGCGCGAAGGGGAATGCCCCTAACATTAAAGCTTTCAGCCAAGGATCTAGCAAGCTAAATGAGCATTTTATGAAGGGATTTTATGCGCCATGACGCACTTGTCAGCTGTGAAAAGTAACGAGTAAGTTATTTTCTTTTGTTAGGACAAACTATGTAAAATTTCCGCTTTCGATCGTCAGGCGGCCATTTTAATTATGAAATCTGAGACTGTATCAGAAGCACATTCAAAGGCCGAGCCACTGTTTTTAGTCGTTTTATGAAGTTTCTAGCTTTACATAGTTTGAGTATTTCTAAATGTAAACTAGGTACCCACTGCAAAGTTTATGAATTGGTACGATTTGGTTATAGGAAACGTTTCAAATGGACTGTTGAGCACGATACCTATATGCTTAGGGAAATGTTGGCCTCTGAAATATGGTTGTCAAAGGCAGGAAGCAGTGAGCGAGGGGAAGGTTGTAAGAAGTTGGCAGACTTATTGAACCAAATGGAAGGGTGAAATTTGACGTTTCTGCGCATTCAATTAGGGAGTATTTTCAAGTGTTGTATAACAAGAGAAGGGCAAAGAATAGAGAGGAAGAACAGGCTAGTGGTATTGCACCAGATTAGCTGACTGAGAATGAAACTATGTTGGATGAACAGATCAGCCATTTAATTCAGCAGCTAATGAGCATAGAGTTGCAGAATAAAGAGAAAACAGAAAGAGCAGCTGCAGAAAGTATAAAAGCTCAAGAAATGACGCAACGGTCATTAGAAACCTTTGGTGAAACATGACAAAGAATGAGTAAAGGGAAAGGTGAAGGCTCTCAGGGGTTATGAAAGAAATTCAGAAATGCTGGGAAAGATACAATAAGCCTTTTGCGAGAAAGAATAACAACAGAAACAGAGTTCAGGAGAAAGGAGTTGGAATCGAAAGGGAGTTGGAAGAAAATATAAAAGCAAGGGAGAATATGAATAGAGAGAAAGAGAAAAATGAAGAGAGCTGTGATGAGATAGCTCATTTAGCTAGAAGCATAGAGCAAATGCAGAATCAGATACAAAATATGCATGAAGTATTGACAGAAATGGCCCAAAAACAGCAGCAACAGAGTGAAATGATAATTGCCATTTAAGGCAGTTTACTACTTATTAGAAAGACAGCTGTGGAGACTGCAATAACACATTTTTTATATTTTTTACTTGATGTATCATTACAAAAACTCACAATACTTATTTCTCCCCTTCTCTTATTGTGTGATTAACTGCCATTCTCCTTAGGAAGACAACAGGTATATAAGTAACTATATGTGGAATTTAAAGCTTACGCAATAGATTTGATAGCTTACATAGCATCATGGTACCTTGGGTATGGTTGATTCATTTTTCAAATTAATGGCCATGATTACTAAAATTTTAAGAGTAATGATATAATTCAGCATGTCAATTCATGATTTTGTTTCCTCAGATACATCAGGATAGAGATGAATGCGCATTTGGAGGAAGCATCTGAGAAATTTATCTGAAGTGATTAAAGCCTTGCAAAATATTGCTGCAAAGTAAGTGGCTGCAGTTCAAAGTATGAGGATGTGCTGCTCCCATAAAAACAGTTTCTTGCATTCTGGAGAAGTACCTCCACAATGTACATTTTAGCAACTGCACTGAGTTGGATTTTTAAGTTCTTTTTAACATCAAGGAATTTAAAATAGTTGATAATGTCTCCAAACAGCCATTCAACGCTGATTCTAACAGATCTCCTGCCTCTATTCAACTGATTTCGGTCCTCAGTTAGAACTGCTCTCTTGAATAAAGCCTGAAGTTGTGGCCTGAGTGAATAGGCAGGGTCTCCATAAATAAAATTTCTCCATTTGGAGACACTGAATATTGCTCAAGGTCTCTAATTAGGCAAGATTCTCTAAGAATTCCACTGTCATGCCTTTTCCATTCATATGGCCCATGAAGAAGAGGAACAAGCCCACCTGGTATCGCAACAGATTAAAACTTAATTGTGTGAACCCTTTTATGTCCAATATATAGAACTTGGTCTTGTCCATTATATTGTGGCTTGGTCTGGGCACAGGACAAACTGTGCCATCTACAAATCCCCAGCAATTTGTTAGAGGAGCACCTTTCACATGTGTCGCATGTGCATATCATTGGAGATTTTGAGGAGCAAGCTGTTCTCTGTTAAAATCCCTCAGGAGGAAACCCCACTGATTGTATACTTTATTTATCATATGGTTATGGATTGTTAATAGTTCTGTGGCTGGCCGAGCAAATTTTGGCACCATATCCAAGTATCTGTATGGGTATGATAAGCGCTCTAAAAGTATAAAAACTGCTTCAACAGAATGAACTTATAGTATTTGCTTATAGTAACTTATAGTATTAATCGATTATAAAGTATTTGCTCTTCATCAAGTTGTAGTGAATCAACAAGATTGTGTAGATGTTCTTTTCAAATCTAAACTCTGTCCTACACTCGTCATCGTTCATGCTTTCTAAATCAAATTTGTCATACTACCAGTACGGAAATTCGGGATTTTTTGTCTTGTTCAAATCATACAGAATTGCAAACTCTACTTAATCTATATAACGAAGATCATAAGCAAGTAATAGCATTTCTTGTACATGACGTAAATGAGGCATTATGAAAACAGAGATTGTAGTGTAGCATGAGATAGCGAAATGAACAACTTTCCCACCAAAATGTATGCGTAATTCATGCTGAAAAGCAGGGCGGGACTTATCTTCTTAACACTACATGCTCAATGACTAGTTATCAGATCCATGATGGATCTTGCTAGCTAATGTTATTGTTTCCGTTAGCGTTGTGCATGCTCAAGGTACCTGTTAGGAAGTATAGTAGTTTTGGGTTTATTGCCCCTCGCTGTTTAGGCCTGTTCTCAATCGCTTTTCTGCAACTGTGTTCTCTCAAAGGAGTCACAAATAACCGTCTCTTTGTCTTGCAAAGTTGAACGCTCCCTGATCTATCTACATTGTGTTCAGTGGCATAGCACCAGGGTATTCAAGGTATTCAGTGAATACTCCACAATTTGCAGAAAAAAAATAATGGTCTGCATTCTGTTACGATAATGTTACTGTGTCTCAAATCCTTATTCAAAAGGCATATTTAACTCCATTTCAACGTGTTTACCAGCCTAAACATTCAAAGTGCGTAGGTATGAAGACGTAAATCATTTGGAAGCAAGCAGGTTTGTTAAGATGGTATGGAGGACCAAAAAGTAACTCCATGTTAAACAGAAGTTCACCACAAATACGCAATTAATACCCAAAAAGGTGTTTCCAACACTCAAAATGTTCCAATTCAGGAATAAATATTTCCTTAATGAGCAAAAACAAAGACAAAATACGCTGAGAATTGGGCAGCTTCCACAAGCATACTGGTCAAAGCTCACATAGAGGCTAGTAAACAATGATTTTGAGTACTTGGAGTTGGAGTGGTGATATAATAGAAAACAAAGCAAATACGACAACTGAAAGGTTAAATAAACGATTTGAAATTTTGACTTTTCAGAAAACAAACTCTATTCAGAAGTATATTTTGTCATGTGACTGTAGGAGCAAAACGGCAAGTGAAGTGTAGGTATCGTGTACAGCTTCAGTCACACATAGGCCAAGTTTCTCAATGTTTCACTTTGCGAATTTAAGAAGAATCTATAGTCTTAATGTTTTAATTTCATGAGTAATATAACACTAGACGTCGAATTTTCCCCTTTATTTCCAAAAACAAATGTAAGCAACTTTTAGTTCCTTTTCTGTTTATGTAATGCGAGCTGTTGCGTTAGCACAATCCAAAAGTGTGCAGAGTCATTTGATACTAAGTTCACTTGTCAACACCCAAAGTTATCAGTCATTCTCTGCTATTGTCTAGTTACTGTTGCAAAGAATGGTCTTCTTTAAAGGTTTCAAGAACCTTTTAGGCTTTGTTGCTATAGGTCCTGTTTATGATTCGCTCGATGCATTTAACTTAGCTGACTATGGCAGAATTAGCGGTGGGTGACATGGTTACATTGTTGATTCAACATCATTTTCAATGCTATCATTTGCTGAGAAAGAGGATTATTGATAATGGGAGGCCAAAGCCTTGCATTAATATGAGACAGCCTTTATTCAGGGCATTTATATAATATTTAGTCGAGGCTGGCTTTTTCAATGCTTTGCTCCTTGAACAATTAGAATAAAAGGACTCCAAAGCCTAACCAAAAACACCAAGGGAGCTACGGACATAGGAAGCATTCAAAAAGTTGGGGGAACAAGCAAAAAGGGCACTATGTAAGCTGAAGAGAGGCACTTTACATAAAAATTTGTAAAAAAGTGTGTGCAAGTGCGCTTAGTGCCATCCAGTTCCTACGGACATTAAGGGAGCAGTTTGATGCATTTATAATAACTTTCTGGTATATTTTTGCAGAATGTTCTAGACAAGATCGATACTTGGTTTCCTTTCGCTTAGCATTGCATTTCTTTTATAAGTATTATTATTTTTCCTGCAATCTAAACAATCAGAAATTAACGTGGGTGGCCCTTCAGCTATAGCTGGTTTTGAAGAACCCTTTACTTACATAAGTCATAGTCAGAAACTGCTAAAAGCCTAGTTACAATAGGTAGAAAAACTGGTGAAGACAAGTTGGAAATTCCAGTTTTACTAAATATTCAAGTTATGGTATTTAATAAGTTAAACAAGTTAAGCTATTTTTAGTACACATTCTCCTAGATTCAACTAATTTAAGGTGGAGAGGCCACAAACTAGTTGATATGTTTCAGGTGGATGATTACTTCCTGCTTGTGATGGGGTTCATCATGGCAGCAATTTCATGATCTTTTAACAGCAATTTCATGGTTTATTTTGTAACATTACTTCTGCAAAATTGTCTTTGTATGTACTGATTTTTGGGTATTGTTTGACGAGAGTTACTAGCAGTGTAATATTTTTGATGGAGCTTTTTTATGAAAAGGTTAGCGTTTTTCTGAGTTAGCAGTAGTGAAATAATTTGAATAAGTAGGTTAGATGAGGCTGTGCAGTTGTCTTTATGTACAAACTCTCCTAGATTTCTGCCAATGGATAATGAAGCCACAAATTTGAGGTGGCTGATAATTTCTTGCTAGTGATGACGAGTTAGCAAAGCAGCTATATCATGAATTATTTAGAGCAGAAAATTGCTTCTAGGTAGAGTTTCTTTCTATGTACTGCTTTTTGTATTCAATAGGTAAACTGGGCATTTTCAGTATATTTTATAGCTCGAGCTACCAGATATTATAGATGTGGGGTCTACTAGCACATTCTAATTAAATAAGAGCTTTTTCTATGATGGAGGTTAGCTTTTTGCTGAGTTTACTGTAGTATTATGTTTTCAAAGATCTGATATATGCCACACATTTGTTTTGCCATATGGGTGTGCGTTAAGTTGTGGTTTTCAATAATTGCACAGCAACTATTTAAGCTGAAATGGTTGAACTAATGGGCTTGATTTAGTGACAGTTGACTGTATATGAAACGCAATTATTAAAGCTAATGTTTGTGAACTGTTGGAGATTTTTGCACTGTAATCTACTAATGAATGGCTTCTCAATTGTAACTCTATGAAGCAATTATGTAACTTAATGTGTACAAACAGATGCAGATTTTTGCAGTATTTTCCAATAATGAATGCATTGTCAATTATAACTTTGTGAAGCAATCACCTCATGTTTTTGGCTTTAGAAGAAGTATTTTTACGATACTATTTGCTCGGTTCAACACATGCAAATAACATAATTTTGTTTTGAATATATAATTTTTCACTCAGATGGTAGTGAATATTGTTTGTTAGATGGATATTGCTCAAATAAAGTTGAAGTTTGACATTTGCTAGGTACTGGTTACATGTCTGTTGATATGCCTTAATTCATACTAATTATGCAAGGTCCCCCAAAGAGTAAGCACCCTTTGTTTATTTATGTTTCACAGTGTGGCTGTAAAGCTCTTGCCATATTCATGGTACTTTGTTGAACCATGTATGCGGTCAAACTTTAGTGCAAATTGCTAAAAAGAAAATATTCCTTGGGTTTCCAATGTCAATTTAAATTGGTATTCATATTGTGACTGCATCCAGTTGCATGGGGCATGGCTGTGTTGTAAATCAACCAATTATTTATGATCAAGTGTTTGAGCTTATAGTCTAAGGCTTGATCTATTGAAAGGTAATTTTGTGTGAACAAGTGCAAATTTTTGTAGGTATTCCAATGCTGAATGGGTTTTAAATTATAACTTCGTGACCTAATTGTTTAACTTCAAGTAGCTGAGCTTAAATTATATGGTTTGATTTGCTGAGGGGTAAATTTGAGTAGATTTTTGTTGTGTATTCCAATACTAAATAGGTTTTAAATTACAACTTCATGAATTAATCATTACTGCTAAAGTAGCTCAACTTACATCCTACAGCTTGATTTACTGGGAGTAACTCTGTAGAGATTTTTAGGGTCTATTCAGGTAGTAATTTCTCAATTATAACTTCATGCACCAGTTATGTATGCTGAAGTGACTGAGTTAACTGCTATGGTTTGATTTCTATAGGGGTAACTTCGTGTGTAGAGTTTTGGTGTGTATTCCAATACTAAATAGGTTTTCAATTACAACTTCATCAATCAATTATTTATGCTCAAATTCCTGAGCTGAAAGTTTCCAATTTGATGTATTGATGGTTAACTTTCTATCCAGCTTTGGTGTATATTCCAATACCGAATGACTTATTAATTACATATTTATGAACTAATTACTTATTGGATACAAAGAGTTCTAAAGTATAACTTCATAAACCAATTATCTATGTTAAAATGGCTGAGCTTAAATTCTACGGTTTGATTTGTTGAGGGGTAACTTCGTATATATATTTTGGTGTGTATTCCAATACCGAATGGGGCATGAATTATAACTTCATGAACATATTATTTATGCTTAATAGGCTTAGCTTATATTGTACGGTGTCATTTATTGGCGTTAACTCTGTGTGCAGATTTTTATAGCATATTCCATACTAAATGGGTCTTTTAATTTTTCGAACCAATTATATATGCTGAAATGGCTAAGTTTCTACTCTATGATTTGATTTATTGAGGAATAGCTTTGTGTGAACAAATGAAGATTTTTGCAGTGCATCCCAAGACTGGATGGTTTTTTCAAATTTAATTTCTTGAACCAATTGTTTATGCTCAAATGACTGAGCTACCATTCTGGGTGTGATTCAGTGATCCTTTGCTTTGTAAGGGCACTCAGACATTTTGAGTATATTCTACTTTTGTTACATTATTGAAAGCTTCTCTTCACCCGTGGAATTGCTGAATTGTTTTTTTGTTTGTCCAAATTCTTATTCTGCCTATGATTGCAAGGAATAGGCTGCTGCAATATAGTATTTATAGCTAACTATTGAAAAATTACGAGTTGGGGGGCTCATAATGCTTTAACTCGGTATTTAAGCTCACATTGTTATCTAACACAGTGAATAGTATTTATTTACACATGAAACTGTCTATGAAATGAAGACTTGACTAGCATGTTATTTTGAGTTTTACCATTTTGGTCTTAGTTCCGAATCATTACATTAATTGATATGATTTTTGTTATTTAACAGGATATTATTGTATACTTTAGTTGCAGGAGAATGATATAAGAGAATAGCTTTCATTTCCTTCCTTTATTGAACCGTGTAGCCTAGTGTAGTTCTGTGATCAGTTGTTCAGAATCATTTGTTGCAAAATTTGCAAAAAGTTTGGCATTGCAGCGCTTGCCTGCCAACTTTAGTTGATGTTGTATTGCATTCCAAACCATGCATGGCGGGAGGTCACATGCTCATTCTTAGTGACATGTGATGTCATCAATCCATCACCATGCTTTACAGGGTGTCACATGCTCATTCACAGTGTCATGTGGGATTGTCAATCCGTAATCTTCTCAGTATGCACTGGAAGTGGAGACATGTCTTGCTTTTCCAAGGCAAATTTTGAGGTGTGTTAGAAGTGTGATTTCGCGAGTTTGGCAGGCACCCAGCTAAAATCACCATATACTAAGATTGCAACATTGAAATGAGATGGAAACGAGATAGAAATGAGATGGAAATGTGTGTAGTTGCTTTGAGACAATGGAAGTATAGTGAATCATTGTGAAAGGCTGTGGCCTTCTGGGTAGGTCGGATTTGTGTGAGAGTTGCTATGCAGGGGTCCCCCTAAGGCCTACATTTGTAATTAGGCCCCAATTAACTTTCCCATATATTTTGGTTGAGAAAATCTGCTTTCTTTCTTTGACACCATTGCCCAAGATCCGCAAAGCCCCATCGGTGTCATATGACTGGCAGAGAACAAGAGAGGTTGAGAGGACAAGTGTGAGGTACAGAGGTATCGTCTTAAGTGGTATGACATTGGTCTTTGTTTACTTAACAAGTAAACTTTTGTTTAGCAGTGGAGGGAGACTATGCATGTGCTCACTTCTGTTCACTATCTCGTGTAGTGCAAGAACTGCTGCTGGTACTGTGCATAGAGTTAAGTACTTTTCTAATAGCCTATAAGATTCATTGGGCACTCTTGTCTTTGTATCTCCTGCATAGAATTTGCATGCGAGATGAGTGCTCTAGAGGCAGCAGCATTCTTTCCTTGCCGATATATGTGGACTTTTCTTTGTGATTTGGCTTGAATCTGCATAATTTTGTAGTGTAATGTGTATGAGTTTGACAATTAGGTGTCTTTGTAGATGGTTGCTTATTACCCCATAAATTTAGGCCCCGTATAATTCCCTATTTAGAACTGTGTTTTTTTGGAGAGTTTAAAATAGCGTTGCTTTAGCTTGGAAATGTGAAAGACCCCTGAACTTCATATGGAAGATTTTGAAGTGTTTTGCCAAAAATCTATGTGATTGCATAATGTAGTACTTTAGTGCCAATGCTGTTAGATAGTCTATAATTTGAGAGTGGTCACCTTAATGCTTATTACCAATGTTATCATCAATTTTACTAATTTGATGATTCAAAGAAATGAAGATGATGAATACTGTATACCATTTGTCATGCATCTAAGGCATGCTGCTGTGTTGATAGTATTTCACAATCTTTGCAGAGTTCCCTCTGTGAGCAGTACATCATTGAATAATGTTTGCGAAGGATTTATAATTGCCATTCATTGGGATTGATTATGAACAGGACAGGTGTAGTGGTGCTTAGTTCTGGTATGATTAGACAAATTACAGTTTCCAGAGGTGACTTCTGCTAATAGTTACACATGGTTTTGTTTGGGTTTTCTCATTGTTACTCTTTGCAATGGCATTATAGATAACCGGTCACCATTTTGTCTGTCTCATATTTGGAATTGTGTTGTAGCTCAGCATTTTATTAACCGACTTTGATTGAACTGCTGATAAATTTTATAGAAAGTACTTTGTAGTGGTTTTCAGAAATCGTAGTCAGTGGTATAATGATTTTGCAGTGGTATGAATTTACGTGGGATTATTTCCTTCCCACTTCAGGCTACCAAGGGCCCTGTCTAGATCAAGTGTACCATGCTAAGTGGCCGTACTTCTTCATATGTCACTTTCCAAGTCAACATGAAGCATTCTCTATACATTTAACTTTATAATTTGTCAACAATTTCGCTAATTGCAATTGTTGGAATACGAAATCTGATTTCTGCTCTGGTTGTTAATTGTGACCTTTGACCTCTATAGCCAGGAGTTGCACATCCTGGCCTTATTTCTTATAAGAAGGACTTTTAACTCAGTACTGAAACTTTTTAGAAAGGCAGCAAGAACAACATTTTCAGTCTCAGAGCTTATAACCTTAGCTACTGGATATTACATGAGGGGGAGGGGGCTATTAGCTTTTTCTTACTTTATTATGAACTTCTTTTATGAAGAACATGAGATTTTTCCTAAGCTTGTAGTAGTATTGTTATGGTTTTCAAAGGATTGAATGGGTTATCATTTCTATCTTGATGTATAAATGATCTAGCTGACTGTGTGTGACCAGTTGCATATTTTTGGGGCTTCATGGATTAAAAGGCGGAACTTTGGACATAGGTGCAGAATTTTCCAGTTTGCTGTACTAACCAATGGGTGGTCAAAGGTACCTCTATGAAATAGTTTTTTATACTCAAGAGGTTGAACTTATATTGTGAGGTTTCATTCATTAATGGGCACATAATCTCTGTATGCTCTAATAATGAATGGATTCTCAATGACAACTCCATGAAAGGATTATTTACACTTCTGAATTTTTATTCTGATATTTTATGTATTGATGGGTGAAATTCTTTGAAGAGTTGCAAGCTATGCAGTGTATTCCAATACTGAAAGGTTTTAATTTTAACTCTACAACTTTGCATTCACTAATAATAGCACCACAAAGCAATAGACAAATTCGGCTCTCCGATCACGTGACCTGAAATGGGTGTTTACATATGAACTCAAACAAAGATGGTCACTTCGAAGAGATGTGCGTGCTGCAAGTCTCATGCTGAATGTTGTATTTGTTGGACAATTGGTGAATATAGCTGGACGAAATCACTTGTAGGGGCCCCTAACTTTGTTCCTAGAACTTGGACTGACTGGCTGGCTACTGGAGGAAAAGGGGACACTGGAGCGAAGAGCTGGAAATTTTTTAAGGAGGCCTATGTTCACGACATATTGATCACAATAAATGTTACCGAAGATAGTCGTTCTGACGTAATTATTCGAGCTCGATGTTTTCGATCAATGATGAAAAATGAAGATCCACACACAATACTTGTTTGTGCACAGTCTGCTAGTTTTGCACAAGTAAGTAAAGCGCATTGCTCCTGTAAAGCCGGTAGTGGGGGCCACTGCAATCATATCTTTGCACTTCTTTTCCAACTCAATGACTATTCATGCAGCAAACTGAAATCTATACCTATAGACGGTACTTGCACAAGCAGACCACAGAAATGGCATATACCAAGGGCAACTAAAATTTCTTCATTTCCTGTGATGGGAACTCATTTTGCAAATGCTGCCACCGACAAAAATACTGAGGAGCGAATGAGAAACCCAAGGAGGTGTAAATTGTATGAAGCTACATATGGAAGGAAATCTCTTCCTAGCTCGGAGAGCATCATAAAGCAGGTTTCATATCTCAAAAGTTTGGAAAACCCACCACCCTTTTCTTATCTTTTGTCTGATCAAGAGCCCTCGATCCAAGTTAACACAGCGTTGGTGATTTTCCTATAGGCTCATGCCTTTCCTATCAACTTTTCGACTTTGGGAGGAAAAAGACAAGGTTTCAATGTCCACCAGTGCAAATGGTAGAAAATTCAGGTGTTTGCCTTCATTTTCCTGATGTTCCATGTGTACCAAAAGGCACATATTTTAATAAAAGTATTCTGATGTTCCAAGAATGGGAAGAATGGGTAGAAAGAAAAATAAGCATTTCTGTTGCTGAGGCGTGGGAGCTTGAGAAAAGAACTGCGCTGCAGGGAGGTTGTAAAGAATGGATTGAGCAGCACAAGACAAGACTAACTGCTTCAAACTTTAGGAAAATAAATCAGCGAATAAAAAAGCCATCTGAGGCAATGCTATCCAATATTTTTTTCCACCAGATTTTTCCAAAGTAGCATCAATTGCTCATGGCAGATCAAAGGAAAAGCTTGCAAGGAGCATTTATGCCAGTAGGATGCAAGGGAAGATAAAAAATTTTTTGTGTATTTGATGCTGGGATTGTTGTTAATCCTGCCTATCCTTATATTGGAGCCAGCCCTGATGGCAAAGTATTCAATCCTAGTATCAGCCCACAATATGGTCTATTAGAAGTCAAGTGCCCATTCAAGCAACGTGCCAAGACCATAGAGGAGGCACTAGCAGATCCAGATTTCTACTTGTTATTCCAAGAAGAGAAATATCTGCTAAAGAGGAATCATTCTAGTGGTTATTTTGAGCAAGTTCAAGGCCAAATGGCACTCAGTGGCCTGAAGTGGTGTGACTTTTGTGTATTTTTTCTGAGTCAAATGAGATGTGTGTAGCAAGAATTGAATTTGATAAAGACTATTGGGGAAAAAAGCTCTTGCCAAAACTCAACAACTTTATTTTCAATATTGTGTAGAATACTTAAAACCAAGAATGTGAATCACTCAGTTAAGACTTAAAATAATAAGATGATTATTAAGGATAATGTCAAATCTTGTATCATAAACACAGCCAAGTGAGGAATAACTCTTTTGCAAAACTCCTTGCACCTTTTTAATTCCTTCTAAGATGCTTTATAACTGCAAATTAGCACATTATTGCTGTTAATTCACATATGTCTATGATATGAAAATTTAAACATAATTTTTGTTCTTTAGCTTTAGTCCATCATATACCTGTTGCAGACTAGGTAGTGTAAGTCTGTTCTAAAAATTTTTTGAAAAGATATTTGTTCTGTGACATTTTATAATTACTCTGTAGCAGAATAATTTCACACTGCCCCTTATTTAGCTACTATGATAGGATTGGATTTTGAAAGTTAGACAACAAGCATATCACTGTCCAAATTTGATTAATTGTTCCCATCATTGCTATTGGGATAACTGAGTGTAAGATGCGAAATCGCTTTATCTTGCATATGGCTCTCTCAACATGTATCCTGTGCATAGCAATGGTCTGTGTTCTAATAACATCAGACTCAGAGAAACAATTTTTCTCCTTCAGATATGGTGGAATGTTTAGACAAAGGCCAAGCTCTTCTAATTCTTCGTCAATATCAAAACCTTTGTCTGCCATGATAGTGTCTCCAGGTAGGATCTCAGAGGTTTGCAGCTTCTGCTTGAGAATTTCTAAAAATCCAGATCTCCTTAATATCTCTTTATCACTAATAGAACCTCCATATAACTGTGAAACAAACATCACTCCACCTCTGGGATCTACACCAATAAGGCATTTAAGAGTGGTATGACCTTTGTAGTTGCTGTATGTTTCACTTTGCTTTTGTAGAGAACTTGGAACTTGAATGTTAATTTCTGTAGCATCTATTATTATAATATTATTTCTGTATTTTTGATTGAAATCTCTAGGGGCATTTTGAAAAATTATTTCATGAGTTGGCCAAATCTTTAGAGAGCCAAGGACAATGTACAGGTAATTGATCCAAGTGATAAGTATTCCTGACACTGTACTTTGGGAAAGATTGGAACGTTCTGCCAAGTCTATATCTGATAGTCCCATGCGCAACTTCCTCATCACTAAAAGAAATTCATCCTTAACAGGTAATTTGTGGTTGTTGATGGTGCCTATCTTTCTTTCTCTGGGTCTACATTCCAAGCCCATACTATCATTAGCATCCTCCTCATCGTTAAGTATCCTTTCCATATCAAGTAGCTGATTACGTGCTTCTTTTGTGCCCCAATAAACCAAGTTTTTCCGGTCTAAATTTGGCAACAAAAAATTCAGTGTCTCCAAAAAACGCTGCTCTGAACTAAACCCTGTGAAATGTGTAAATAATTTCTCATGCTTTTTCGCTGTTGTACATTTTGAAATGGTACATCCTCCAGCACAACAAAAGTGCGGCATTTCGATAAACAAACAAACTTTCCTTGTAGAGGTCGACAATCAAGCAAATTAGGCCACGATCACTAGAGTGTAAACACCCATTTCAAGTCACGTGACTTTTGGCAACAACAGAGCCGAATTTGTCTATTAGTTACACTCCAGCTGCAGACATCATATTCTGACGTTTGATGTATTAAGGGGTGAGTTTTTTGAACAAAACAATGTTTGCTTTCTTCTAATAAGTAATGAATTTTCAATGACAACTCTGTGAAGCAATTATTTACAATAAAGTGGCTTACCTTATATTCTAAACATTCTTCGTCCGACACTCATCAGAGTATGAAAAAGTAAGATAGTGAACTAAAAAGTTAACCCACATATATAGCCAGATGCGGCTAATGTGATAGGCTAATGTAAATAATGTGAACGAAATGTGTCGTCTGTATATGTTTTGGCGCATTCTGTATTTGTAATAAGGTGTTGTCCTATGGCCAACTCACAATTAATTTTAGACTTGTTGTTTTTATATATATGAGGTGGCTGCTCTCTTGCAGCATAACTGTTCCTCCTCATGCTCGTGGGGACATGCTGTTTTATTCTGTCTGCTAGTCTCTACATAGTGTCTCCTATGTACCGAGCCTCACATTGGCATGAAAATTCATAAACAACACAACTTTTGAGTGGTAGAAACACAATCTTCTTTAGCAGATGGTAGCACAACTTTAGTGGTGTAAACCACACAGGGCTTCAAAGCATAGTAACAAAATTTAATGGTTTTACTAAGTCGATTTTCAAACCTTGTTGAAACATTACCAATCCAATGCAGTTTTAGGTATACCAGGCACTTCTCCGGACCAACTATTTTTTCTGCTGCAAAGTGTGCTAAATTTTGGTTTATTGCAAGAAAATAGAGCATCTGCTGGATATCCGTTTTCGATGAGCAGCTGTTTTATTTTGTCAAGCTCTAGGCCTAATTTAGTTTTAGAGCAAATCATAAGTGCCCTGTGAACTAAAGTTTTAATAAGGTTAATCTTTCTTGTCTTTGGGCTAAAGGAATTCCAACGGATGCATTGCCCAGTAAACGTTGGTTTCCTGTAAATGCTGGTAAGAAATCCAGTTCCCTCTTTCTCTACCAAAATATCTGTAAAATTCAAGGAGTTAGTTTGCTTCTTCTCTATTGTGAATTTTAGAGCTGGATGTAGCAAGTTCAATTTTTCTTGAAAATGGTCACAATCCAGCTCAGAACCAAAGATGACAAAACTATTGTCCAAATGTCAAAAGTAGATACCTGGTTTTCCAGTGTTGTCAGAAAGTCTACTTTAATGAAAGCCAATAAGGATGTTTCCTAATGCCGGGCTTCAGGGGCTACCCATTGCGACACTGTCTAACTGTTTATACATCTGGTTGTTGAAACTAAATTCAACTCCTCGTGTGGAACAGTTGGGAAGAACAGTTACACTGCAAGAGAGCAGCCACCTCGTATATGTAACAACACCAAGTCTAAATTAATTGTGAGTTGTCCATAGGACAACACCTTATTGCAAATACAAAATGCACTAAAACATATACAGATGAAAAATTTCAGATTATTCGGCAAGCAAGATCATCTTTTATTTATTTGTTTTGAAATCTGTTTACATCAAAACTCAAAAACCCAGCCTTGAGCAGACAAAAGAGTTGTTTTCTCATTGGGACTCTTCAAGTACACAGTGGTTAATAGGTCCTAATTGGTCACACTTGGGGCCAATTAGACTCATCCTATCACATTAAAGTGCTTATGCATCCAAAATTTCGAAATTTAAATTCTTGCATTTTCTAATGCATCTTTGTGCTGTGATCATCATGCTACAAACTAAAGTATCATAACTCATATAGAAAAATAGTTATGAGCCCTCAAACTTCGCTATTTTGGCATTTCAAGTGCGAATTCTAGATACTGCGCATGATGTCATAATGAGTACGAAAAAGAATTTTGATCGCTTGTTAGCATGGATTCCACTAGCACGTCCTGCAAACGTCGTGGAGGACTGTACTGTGTGGCTGGTCTCCTGAACGGAATAAGCTACACAAATGGTCAGCATATAGAGGGGAAATCCATTCACACGTTTCCACTCAAGAAAAAAGACAGGAAAAGACACCAAGCTTGGGTCAGGTTTGTGCGAAGACAGGCCAAAGTGGAGCAGCACCAACTCATCTTTCCTTTACTCTAACCATTTTGATGAAAACTGTTTTACGAAGAATCAGGAAGTCGCTGCCAAACCTGGAATGAAACGGAAGCTAAAGCCAGATGCTGTTGATTGATTTATTGTTGGCAGACACAGAAGATACCATTGATCAGTCACTGACAGATAGAGGTAAAAGACAGGTGAGACTTACCTGTGTTTGTTTTTTAGACCCTGGTCAAGTAGTAACAATTTACAACATTGAGGAAAACATGGCAGGGAGGTATGTTGAGTTGGTAGATTGGAAATGGCCTACTAGTAAAGGAAAGTTATAATGCCATAGCAATGTATTTCAATTCCTTTCATGGACTATCCATGATATGTGGTGTGTTCAAAAATGGATGACACAATGGAGGAGGAAGAAATGTTCGCAAGCCCTAATACTGTTTGCAACAGATGTTCAGTTTTGGAAAAGAAAATTGTATTCTATCAGAAAAAGATCAGTTGGCTTAGAAGATCAAAGAGTAAATTAGAAGACTCTAATCAATGCAAATTCTACTTCATCTAATGCAGAAGACATTACCCTACACGTTATACAGCTTTAACGCTTTGCTTACAGGTCCTAAGTGACTGTTTACAAAATCTGACAAGGTATGATCTGCAATACGTAATAGATACTGGTACTCACCATTCCTGAACTTGGATTTGCCTCTCATATCAAGCCTCAAGAGTTTGTGGTAGCAGTCCATCGGGGTCATTGGCATTGACATTTTCTTATCATGGGCATCCGAATCGTCAGCTAGTGGCTCTTCGTGGCATGTACCTATTACCCTACACGTTGTTTAAGTAGTAGTAGGCCTGGCTGTGCAAGCACACGGTCATCATTGCCATCATCTTCTAATTGATAATCAGCAGATTCATCATAAAATGACGATTCACTGTCACTGTTTGCAATTTTAATGAGCCGTAGCACGCCAAGACAAGAACCTTTCTTATGCTTTGTTTATCAACTGATATAGGCCTAAAGAATGCACTCGGTTTGATCCTCGTTATGACATCACGCAATGGCTATCAAAATTCGCACCTAGTGCCTCAAAACAAACGCTAATTTCTACACCTTTCTCGCCAGTAAGAACAAAAATAATATGATATTCATGCATTGGAAAGACTGAACTTTCGATTTTAACTAAAGAAGTATATTCGAAATTGTTGATGCATAAGCACTTTAACCACATGTGGATATATAATTTGGTTAACCTTTAGGTCACTATCCGATGTTTTCATACTCTGACGAGTGTCAGACAAAAAAGCTGTTAGTATGTGAAAAGAATGTTGCCACTTTTTCGTGTTGTGGTAAAATTCTAAGGTTTTATTTATTGGGGAGTTAATGTTCATGATTAAGTGCAGATTTTTTTGTGTGATCTTATAATGAATGGGCTTTCAATGATCATTCTATAAAGGAATTATTTACACTCAAGTTCCTGAAGTTGCATTGTAACGTTTGATGCAGTGTGTGAATGTTTGTCAAAAATTCCACAACTTAGCTGTGTGTTCAAATAGCCAATGGGTGCTCAATCATAGCTCTATGAAGCAAGTATTTACACTAAAGTGGTTGAGTGTATATTGTGAGGATTCATTCAGGATGGGAGTGAATTTTCGTGAAAAAGTGCAGAGCTTTATTGTATCTGGTGCTAATAATAAATTGGTTACAACTGATAACTATATGAAGGAATTGTTTATGTTCAAGTGTGTGAGGTTTTATCCTAATTTTGCATTATAATGCTTCTACATTCCTTCCTCCTTTTATTGAACCATGCAGCCTAGCATAGGCTGGCAATCATTTATTCACAATCATTTGTGGCAAATACTGCTAACACATTTGGTTTGCAATACAGCCACACCCCTAAGCAGGTCAGGAGGTCCTTCGCAGCAACAAGTGATGTCATCAATCTATCACCATACTTGGCAGGGTGTCATATGCTCCTTCACAGTGTCATGTTCTGCTGTCAAAACAAGATCTTCTCAGTATACACAGGCAAGTGGAAACGTCTTGTCTTCCAAGACTAATTTGCGGGTGAATTAGGGGTGGTTTTTCCCACATGTAGCAGGCACCCAGTTAAAAAGTCACTCTTTACCAAGATGACAGTATGCAAAATTTTCCCGTGTTCCATTCCACAGGGTGGAGAACAATAGGGAAAGACGACAAAGGGCATTGTTGTTGCTGTAACCAGTAACACAGCGAAAATCAGTTCTTTATTTAAGGATCTGAGAGGGGCTTCTTGGTGGGGCTGGAAGTGGTATAAGAGGATCCCACCTGCACTGTACTTGTGTTATTGATGGTTTTCTTTGCAATTTTTTTTATTTCAAGCAAGAAATTCGAGTTTTTCCATGCCAATGTTGACTTGCGATTCTGACTTGGATGAAGTGACAGATTTCAATTCTGGAGCTGATGGGGTCTATTGTTAGAGCTTACAGATTCCATTGTTGTGTCCGGTCAGGGGATCCTTGTGTAAACAATTGGCTACAAATTGGCCGCCATTACATTTTCTCTATACAAACTGATGGTTGATTTTTTGCCTGATAGGTGCTGCTATTCTTTTTCATTCAACACGTTTTTGAGCTTGTAGCTTCACTTCTGTCTGTTTAGGTAGTTTGGATAGCCATATTCTAAAAGGAGCCAGTTGAAATGGTGAAGATGAGTGCATGTCTATCCCATGTCGAGAAGGCATATCTGCTCTCCATGAATCACCAAAAGTCCTGTGTTATTTTCTAGTTACCTGTTCAGTTCCTTTGCCAATAGGTATCATAGAATACTAGGGTTTCTTGCCCTTGCTTTTTAGGTCCTTTATCATGCACTGTTTACAAATTTTTCTTTACACTAGTAAAATATGGCGGTCTCTTTGTCTCAGCAAAGTGAACGTCCCCTCTACTGAACAGCTAAATTATTATTTTTATCACCAAGATCTATGCGAGTGTGTAAAGTATTATATTAGTATGAGTGCTGCTAGATAATATATATTTATGTTTGGCTTTTTTTGTTAACTTGTTCTTTGAAGCACATAAAACTTGCAGTGCAGCAGTTAACTCATGCTGTGACTTTTTATCCCGCAAGTTGTATTTTAGTCAAAATATTCAGCGTACATTAGAGTAAGGAAATACATTTTAATATTTATGCAATAAGTACATACTCAAGATGTCCATAAATGTGGGAGATGTCTATCTTGCGAATGGGTTTACTTTGTATGGGAGGTCCCTGTTGTGCTCCATGATAGGAGAAGGGAGTTCTTCTATGCTTAATGTTTGTTGACTTTATGGTTTCATTTAGTGTTCGGCAGTCTTACATTTGTCCATGGTGTTTGGATTGTTGGTGTGTATGAAGGTAAGCTAAACTGAGAGGCTTTGGCAAGACCCCTTGCTTTTATTGAGGGTTTACTTTACTTTTCTCGTATATTATTACATCATAGTCTAAACTGATTTGCCATTGAGTTGAAGTGCACGCCATATTGACTTTGACTCCATTTGCTCAAAGGTGCCCTGGTATAGCTCCTCTTTCACCACACTTCAGGTTAGCACATACAGTTATGATTTAATTGTTTATTTGGCTTGACTTCTTCCTATATTGTTCTTCATTTTAATTGGTACAGCATGCAGAACTGCAATCAAACTCCAATTTTACTGAAGAGCATTCACCCCCATTGAGAAACATGGAAACGATGCCCTCTCTCTCTGTAAGGTGCGGCAGTGAATGCATAGAATGGCTCATTGCATTAGATAAGTTTGCTCCCATATGAGTTATGACTTGGACCTAGCTGTATACTAATTTCCGCAACAAAAGTGTTTGTCCAGTGACACTCCCAAGTGTATGAATTCTTTGGTGTTAACTGCATTCTAAAGATATACCAGTAGAAGGTCAGAGGTAGAGGTTATGTGTGGAGTATGCTGAATGGTTTCTGCCTAAGTGCTAATTGAAGTCAGGGGCTGGGAGGGGGAATAGAAAGAATTTTTAGTGATTCAAGTACATTACAGAATGTTAAATAATTCCATGAATACGATGTGCACTGTTGTCAATTAATGTCCAGTACTCAACATATTTTGTATTGTTACAATTTTATTTTAAGAATAACAGTTTACCTTTAAGGGGTGACACATATGAGTGATGGGATGCTCAAGAAACCTCTCAACTCTAGCCAAAGGGGGGTTAAGTTTTAGGCATTGTAGTTAATTCATATTTGTTGTAAATTTTGACTTCAAGATAGCTTCCTAGGTAATCACTAAAAACTAAGCCCCCAACTCTATATATTCACCCAATACTTCTTAGCAGCATGCAGCTAATTGTAACAATACTGCCTTTGCATTTACCAAATTCTTTTTGCTATCTTCTTCTTTGCGTGCCATATCAGAGTCTGATGTTGGCGACCATGCTCCTAAAACCATTTCTATCTTGTGCTAGCCGTAGAATTTCCACTGAATTCGTTCCTGCCACCCTTGCTAGACCTTGAAGAAAATCTTGTCTCTTTCTTCCTCTGCTCCTACATCCCTCCACTCTGCCTTCTAGACTCAGCTTTTCAATCGATTCTTCGTCTAATAATGTGCCCGACGAATCTCAGTTGTCTCTGACGAATAGTTTTTAACAATCTCCGTTCCTCTCCCATCATTTCCAGAACTTCTTTGTTTGTTTTCCTATCTATCCATGAAATCTTTTTCATGCGACGGTAAATCCACAATTCCATGGCTTCCAGCCGACTCTCATCTCGTTTGCTTAAGGTCCATGATTCACATCTATATGTTAGGACGGACCAGATATGGCACTTCATCAATCTCTTTTTTGTATCATTTTCGAGCTGTTTGTTGGTGAATGTACTCAACATGTCTGTAAAGGACTTTTTTGCCAAAGCTATTCGCGTTTTGATGTCTGAGGTGCATCTGCAGTCTTGAGTGAGAACACTTCCAAGATAGTTTAAGCTTTCAACCTGCTGTAGTTCTCCGTCATCAAGAGTAATCTTGCATTCAGGTGATATCTTATTTTTCAAGAACACCATTAACTTTGTTTTCTTTCTGTTTATATTCAGGCCTCTGATTTCACTTTCTTCCTTGAGAATATGTAGGAGATTTTCTAAGTCAACTTTGTTTCTAGCCAAGAGCACAGTGTCATCAGCATATCTAATGTTTTGGATGTTCACACCGTTTATAGTAAATTTCAGATGATCTGATCTTTGTTTAACTTTTCTCATGATTATCTCAGCGTAGAGAGAGAACAGGTCAGGAGAGATGACGCACCCCTGTCGCACACCTCTTTTGATGTAAGTCCACTCACTGATTTCACCGTCAATTGATATTGCTGCCATTTGCTCCTAATAAAGGTTCTTTACAACTCTGATGTCTTTTCCATTGATACCCAATTCCTGTAAATCTTTCATTATCTCGATGTGCTTCACTCTGTTGAATGCCTTTCTGTAGTCAATAAAAGCTGCATAGACATCTTGTTGCATTTGTATATTTCTTTCCGTTATGGATCTCATGACAAAGATTGCGTTTCTTGTGCCCTTGCTTTTTCTAAAACCAAATTGCTCCCAGCTGATCTCATTGTGAATTACTTTTTTCATTCTGAACATAAGTATATGGATAAGAATTTTAGTTATGTGACTCATAAGGCTGATTAGGCGGTAATTAGAGCAGTTAAGCAAGTCTCCTTTCTTAGGAATCGTTATGAAGATAGACTCCTTCATTTGTTGGGGGATATATCCAGATTCGTAAATTTTGTTCATAATTGTGACCAGTTTGCTAATTCCTATGTCTCCACAAGCCTCTATCATTTCTTTGGTGATGTTGTCATTTCCTGGTGCTTTATTGTTTTCATGCTTCTAAGTGCTGCTTTAACTTCACCTTAAATTTGGTACCAGAGAAAAGGGAAAATGTTGGGACAAAAAAACAAAAAATTTAAACTGGATTGAGAATCTGAAGTTCCTTGTGAGTCAAAGAGGTGTAAGAGGGCTATAGTAAAATTGAATGGAAGTACAAAAGGAAAGTGGTTGAGGAGGCAGTGAATTTCACTAGATTCATCTGAACTAGATGAGGTTTTAGAATCTATCTTTGGATTGAAGGAGGCAGACCAAGAGGAGATTAATCAAATTGTGAATAAAGAAATTGAAGCAAAATAGCAAGTGCAGCAGACAGCAAAAGAAATACAAATAAAGGTCAATGGAGAGATGCGCAGAGGGTAGAGATAGGTAGAACTGTCAAGAACATACAAAGATGAAAAAAGCATTATGGGCAAGAATTTATACAGTATTTCAAAGAGAAAACTGAGAACTAAAACGAAGCGAGGCGAGAAGAGATTAAGATTAAGAGAAGAGGGTTAAACGTAAAACAGAAGGCACTGAAATATAGGATTAAGGAGGGGAAAGATGCAGAGAAGAAAAGGGCAAAGATAAAAGAGAAAAAGAATTGGTACAGCAGCAATTACCAATGATAGAATTAATGAGAGAGCATCAACAACTGTTTCATGAAATGATTTTGCAAATGCAGCAGCAGAGTTCAGCAGTACTAACACTGTTAGATAACGCATCCGAGAAGAAACACAATAAAGACTGTTTTTACACAGTTTACTTGTTGTTTCGTCACACTATAGAGAATCAATGATAGTATTTACATTATATTCTAAAAAGCAAAGCTAAAAAGTGCATCAATGGTGTCCAAAAATGATGGATTAAGTGCTATAGCCAACCAATCAGATCAAATACTGATCAGATAGATCATGACCTCTATAAGAAGTGTTTGAAAGAAAATCCTCATAATCTTCATTGATAGATCTGCTATTTAGAGAAAACTCTTGTCTTGTAAGCAACTAGTTATCCTGTTGACAACTTCCAATTGAATTGCAATATTGCCAGTCTATCTTTTGATGCAACTGTAGGTGAGACTTTCAAAAGTCAATCATTTCATTACCAGATAGGAGAAAGCAGTTTCATCAATTATAGGGAAAACTTGCAAATCACTTTATATAGCAATGAAAGGGCGATATTTAAAGGATTCCTTTATTTAAAGTTGCAACTTTCATATTACAAATCCTCAATAAATTAAAATAAATATAGTTATTTGCTGTCTTTGATGATACTTGCTGATTTTTATATTGAAAACGGGTGCCAACAGGCCAACTATTCATACCAATAAAACCATATTGCATATTCTGAGATTGAGAAAATTGTGGCTGACATTGGTTGGATGTCATAAATCTACATGGGCTCTCCACAGTTAGTTACCCAGTTTGGGCCTGAAAAAGGAATTGACATATTTTATGTTGAGCAAAATTTAGAGCTTCTTGTTCTAATGCTGAGAGCATGTATAACCTATGTTGGCAAAAAGATTACTTAATATTTCACAGAATCCTCTGTCCTTTGTGCTTTGGCTTTTCTTTGTGATTGATTGTGCCAATCCCTTGATCAGTTTTAATTCCTCACCTGCTTGCAGTTTCTACTTGGTTTCAACTTAACCGTCTCTTGTGTCTCCTTTGGCATTTCAATTGTAGCATTTCCATTCACGGCACTAAGGATATCCATAGTACAGGTTTTGTCTTCAAACTCTTCAATTTCATTTGACTTTGCTGGTATGAAGGTCCTGAAATTTCATTACAGAAAAATAAGTATGATCTGTTTAGCTTAGACCCCCTCCTCAGCAAATGAATGGCTTCAAGTCAATGCAGAATTTGAAGATAAATGGAATTAGTATATGCAAGCAATAAATTCCTTTATGTGGATATTGGAGTAGCAGGGCATGCAAGTGATACTGGTGTCTGTAGTCAGTCACTGTTGAAAAAATCTGTAGCTTCTAATAGACAGGTGCATGGCTAGAATCTTTCGAATATGAAAAACGGATATATCTCGTGATGTTTTTCCTGCATGAAATATAATGCTCTTTCAGAATCTGCTTGTCACCACGTGATCATGTGGTGGGTGTGGAAAGGCGTGGCCATATGATGTCACTTGCTCTTTTCAGAGGGATTCTGTCCTTAAAAATTTAGAATATTAGCCAAATTGGGCAGTCTATCGACAAATAGTCTTTTTTTCGATTTTGAATGTTGACAGCTGGTTTAAGTAAAGGGCGTGGCAGGGTGCGGTCACCTGGCGTCAATCTTAGATCCTAATGATGATGTATGGGAAATTTGTTCACTCGCTCAAAAATTGCGAATCTATTTGAGTGGAAAAAGGAAAATTACGTTTTATCAATCGGCAGCTAAGTCAATAAAGAAATTTTGTGGACACTCTTACCTCTTTCCTTGATAACAATGATAGAGGACAGATGATTTTAACTGGTGTTGGTACAACCCACGATACAACAGGGACAATTAATCAGCCAAAACTCCCTGGAGAAGTAGAGTACCAGTCATTTGAACACACAGAAGAAAGATACCTAAGCATTGATGATGATGATCATCAAATTGATTACGGAGATTACAAGATTGGGAAACCAAAAAGTCCCCCCATTATCAATGAGTATACGCCAGACAAAGATAAAAGTGATCTTGAGTGTAGAATTGACAAAGATTTTGCGTGGGCTCTGGCGGCCTCTTCAGGCAACCAGAAAGGGATAAAAAGGGCACGAGGTTTTCGACTTAGACAAGATTGAAGATGAAGAGGTGACAAATGATTTTGTTGGTTCGTGGACTGCCTTCAACAAGAAAGTAACATCAGTCGAGACAACAAAATCAAGAAATGAATACTTTCCCACCATTTCCATCCTCCAGATGATAGCATATGCAAGTACTACCTGATTACATTATTGATTTAGCTGACAGTCTTCATCTCGAGCACATTTTCGTGCATTGTGACCAAGCAGTTTTTTACAAAATGTCACAAATCATGTGGAAAGAGTTAGGGAAGTACAACAAGATAAAATGCTTGATGTGAGGTTTTCACATTCTCTTAGTGTGGTTGAAGGTCCTTCCTTAGCAAGAAGTATGGAGCTTTGGGATTTCGTGATTGGTGGTGTCAAGCAAACATCATTGCAGAGGGCTCAGCAGATCAAGCAGCCGAAGGTCGACACTATTCTCAATCTATGCACCTTCACAAGCAATCATTGGAAGCCCTACTCAGGTTCAAGGCATCACAAGTTAACATTTCCCAAACACTGCACAAAGAGCTGAATGCGCTAAAGTCAAAACCATCTGCACATTCATTGAAAAGAGTCACCTCATGCCCTGATTTCAACTACACGAAAGCTGAAATGCTACAGAATAGTGGAACAATGGGACAGCTTGTTGGAAAGTACGTCAGAGATGTAAGTGCCACGCTTTCTTTTGTTGCAAGCTTCAGAGAGAGAGAAATATGGAGCTCCATCTCCAAGCTTTGCAGTATTTCATTCCCCTGCTATTTGTCTTCAATCATCCCAACTATTCACGGTGCTTGACATACAGCTTGCTAAGATGGCTGTGAGTTCGATTTGCTTGGCTTTTTACTGTCTAATTATGTATTTTTTAGGCTTGCATTGCCATGCACCTGGCATTTACAGTTCTACAATTCTTCTGAATCAGTAGAGTCTGAAACTGGTAATGAAGAATCTTCCATCAAAGTTCCTCTAACGATAAACCATAGAAACATAACGAAAAGGATCACCAGGGATGACGTTGACGTCACAGTCGAATGTAATCACGAGGAGGCAGATATTTGGGTAGTACTTCACGCCTTAAGTTCTGAGGGTCCCGTCATAGTTAAAGCCAAAGATAAGGATATTCTTATCCTGATGATATATGCCTATGCTTTGAAGAAACCAGAGGCTATTTGGTGCATGCAAATTGATCACAATATATTTGTGAATGTTGGAAAGATTGCCCAGTTTCTCGATCAATCCGCATGTTTGCAGCTACCAGTTTTTTCATTCTCTGACAGGGTGTGACACCACCAGTAACTTTTATCGCATCTCAAAGACATCAGTATTTGAAAAAAGCAAGAAAAACACATCTCTCTACCTACTTGAGCAGTTGGGAAATGAAAGAACATTGGATGAAGATGGAGAGGCTAGTCTCACCAAATTCATCCACGAGACAATATACAGCGGAAAGCAAGGTGACTACCTTGTAACGACGAGAATTCGGCACTATGACAAACTGTGAGTCAAGACAACACAGAGTCTTATACCAGATCCAGGAAGTATAAAATATCTGATTCAAAGAGCGAATATGGCCACATACTACCTGAAGGCTTTCAGCTCTCCTGTTATCGAGAAGATTGATCCCTATGAAAGTGGCTGGCTGAGAGAAGAGAATGGCTGTTTGATTCCTCTCTGGTACCGTGGGCCACAAATGCCTACAGCTATACGGGCCATATGGAGGAGAGGGGAACGTATACATGAAGAGCTTCAACAAATGAACTGGCATGACATCAATCCATAAATTTCAGATAACGAGAATGCCCAAGAAATGTTAGCTGAAGAGGGAAATGATTTCGTAGGTGAGCAGTATGCAAGTTCAGAAGAAGATGTTTGGGAAGACTTCGACTCAGAGAGCGATGGATACGACAGCAATGACTTAGAATATCTACCATGACATTATTTGCAGCATTGAAACGGTATTAATCTTCTAGTTCACGAATAATTCCCATTTACCCTATATCAAGATAAAATTGGCTTACCCTAGGTGTCAATTACCGGAATCCTTTACTAAAACGAATTAACCATTAACGTTATCATCACACATTGTCATATACAAACTATTGACGCAGTTTAATAAGCACTTATATTCCGGTACAAAATATGCAATCTTTGATAAAGTAAGCAGATTCTCCATACATTATCGTTAAAATATAACAATTATGCCAGGTGGCCATGCCCTGCCACGCCCATTGCTTAGCCATCTGGTAACATTCACAATCGGAAAGAAGACAAAAGTCAACAACGGAATGCGCGATTTGGCAGGTATTTACAATTTTTACGGACATATTCCCTTTCAAAACAGTGAGTGACGTCGTATGGCCACGCCTAGCCACACCCACCACATAATCAACTGGTGACAAACAGATTCTGAAAGAGCATTAAATTTCGTGCAGGAAAATCATCACGAGATATATCCGTTTTTCATATTCAAAAGATTCTAGCCATGCACCTAACTATAACACCCTCAGGTGGCGTTTACACTAGAGATATTTCTCCGGATAAATATTTTTCCGCATAAATATTTATGCGGATAGGCCTTCCATCTACACATGAAATATTTCTCCGGAGAAATATTTATTCGCCTTGCCGTATAAATTTTTATCCTGATAGGCAAGAGTATAAATATTTCTCCGGAAGAATTTTTTAAAGTGTAAACGTATTTATCCGCATAAATATTTATGCTGATTCAA
>WIPJ01000755.1:215467-226495 GCA_018155075.1 Cassiopea andromeda | reverse complement strand
GAAATATTTATCCCGCATAGTGTAAACGCAACCTATCCGCATAAACAGTTATGCGAATACATATTTATCCGGAGAAATATCTCTAGTGTAAACGCCACCTTAGTCTACCATGTCCTATACTTCTTCTGGAAAATCCAGAATTCCCACTACACGATCAAATTTTTTGTGATGATGCTTTCCCTATGTCAGTGAATTTGATGAAGCTCTACCCTCAAAGCAACTTAGAACCACAGAAGCGAATATTTAACTACAGATTTTAACTAGAAGGGGGTGTTTGAGAATGCATTTGGGATAATAGCCCACAGACAGAGAGCACTTCTCACAGCAATCAATATGCACCCTGATAAATTGACTTATGCAATATTTTCTGCCTGCTGTCTGCACAAACAGCTGGCACCAAGAAATATGTCAGCATATGCATCACATAATATGTCATGGTACTAAGAGAAATGATGCTAGAATTTCTGGTTTGCAAGGCAGCTTAAACCACAATCCACCTAGAAATGGTAAAGAGCAGCAGGAAATGTTCATCACATACGTCATCAGTAACGAGTCTGCCCTTGCCAAGGCAATATGATTGTATAACAAACTGTAGAAATGCTACGCCAATTAAGCTGTTTGAAAATTCGCATTTCATTACCCCATATATTTTTTCATAAAATAAAAATATCTGCCACTTGCATTAAATGTATTGCAACGCATTTTCCTTGCAACGTAGATTTAATTGTAAATTAGGCTTATTAAATCAATATTTGAAAGAGAAGAGAATGTTGCAACACAAGGAGAAGTAAACTGTAATTTTTCTGGCAGCCTATTTGGTAAGGGTTTTTCTGGCACTTCAAATAGGTCCAGGCTCCTTTGCTTTTGCATAGCTTTTCTCAGTGTCTTTAGCATAGCTTTAACTAATCGAATACAAAAAGAATGACCATGCATGTATACTGACAGGCAAAAGGATATTGATACTTCAATTATAGGCAGGTTTCAGGGACATAGGAAGCACTAAAAGGAGGGGAGGTGGGGGTGCATGCAATCACGGGCACCCTTACAAGTGAAAGAACAAATATGCTGTAATACTGACAAAGTCATGAATACTAGGTTCTAACCACGTGCCCTTGTGACTCAGTTCCTATGTATAGGGTGGGTATTACAACTGTCTGCCTTAAATGTCAAGGAAACCCACAAACCTCTGAAAGCTTGATAACCAAGAGTACCAATGAGAAAGAAACAAAAAAATAAATGCTAATTATATTTTAGGAACTGAAAAAAGGTTTTACTTAACATGAAGTGATTCGCCCTAAAATCAGCCCAATTCACTCTATTGCTGAAATATTTTACACCTGACAGCCCACATCTAATAGCGATGTGATAACAACAATTATATATTGCAGAAAGTATTGCATGGTTTTAGAAGATTTTGAATATTACCAACATGTGTATTACCTGATTTCTCAAATTTCCAGCAGTTTCCAGAAAGGCATCTTCTTTCAAATCATGATTTTCCAAATCAGGCAATCATACTTTGTACATGCAAGGGTATCCAGTCTTCCAAAAGTACATCAATTGGCCACTGACTTTGGCTTTCTATTTCCTTCTATGCTCTAATTCCTATTCTCTGTATTGGCAAATTGTTCAATTTACTTGAAACACATGCACATTGCCATGTTTTCATAAGCTTTTCCCATTTGATCAGAGGAGAGTACTATTCATGGTGGAAATTATTTGACCTATTGAATATTTATGGCATCATGCACAAAAAACAAAATTTGTAAAATGCTCACTGCACACTGGAGTTTCTTGCTAAGCTTGTGGCCACAAACGACAATTTGCTGAGCAGGGAGCTCTTGAGTGCACTTGGCTTAACTTGAGCCAAAACAAGCATTGGAACATTGTAAAAAAAGACAAGGAAAATTTCTAAAAAGCTGAGAGCTGTTTGACGACCTGCACCCACAAAAACTCTACTGATAGTTAGCATTATAATAGCTAACTAATACTTAGTGTACATAAAATTTTAAAGGCTACAGACCAAGAATATAGCAAAACCCAAAAACAAGTCTTTTATACATTTCCCACAAGACTCCTAACTTATGTTTCCTACCTATTCTTCTGTATGATTATTTTTAAAAATTATTTATTGTTATCTTTAATTAGTTTTGGTACCAGATTTGTTGCAATAGGGACAAAAAATATTCCTTGAGGAGTCAGAGGGAAATCTCCCTTGAATGTCTTTTTTATAGTTGTAAGACAGCTCTCCCTATTACAATAATATCGTATTTAAGTTAGGTAGATGTGAGCATGTATCGTTAATTGCTTTTATTGGCTGCAGGAGAAACTTATTTGATCAATCCTCCTGTGGTTTCATCCTGTCAATTGTCTTGTAGTGGGGTGTATTTGAGAATTGTAGCTTTTTCAATATGCTTTAATTAGTTCTACAATGTTGCTGTTTTAGTTGCTGTAAATATTTCTCGGTATATGAAAAGAAATAATTGAGCTGTGGCCAACTTTACAACCAGGCTCCTTTTGTGACAAGCAGGTTCAATAGCTGATACTACATCCCCGCCTAGTAGATGCGTGAGTATCAGTGTGAATTGAGTGCAGCTGGCTCAACTGCCTCTTTTTAACAAATAAGGGGCAATAAACTGACCAACAAGGTCAGTGCTAGGCCCCTCGAGAGGCGAAATGGGAGAAAGAAGATTATGGTGAAGATGATTCACTGATCCTGGCTTCAATCCCAGCTCCCAAACGAGAAAACAGGAGCAACAGAAGCAAGAAGAAAGAGTTGAAGAGTTTTATATGCTATATGGCTCTCCCGCAGGATGAACATGGAATTAGTTTGCACTCAGCTTTCAGTTGTCATTAACTTAGCCTGTGCTATGGCCTGAAAATTTTTCTTGAGGTTGTTGCTTTTATATTGTAAATTGCCAAAAATGAATGTGTGGCCAATACTCGGCAAATCAGTGCTACTCAAAAAAGACAAATAGTATCATAACTGATCAATATCAAAGCGGGCATTCATAACTACTTACATTTATATAAAAACGTGAAAAAATAGCAATGAAATACTATAGTACATAAACAAATCCCGGAAAATGTTCTAATATACCTGAGAAATTGAAAAATCAACATTCTCCCAAAGCAAAAAAATGATTAGATTGAAAACATGACGAAGAAGATATATTCTTCCAGGTAGATTACTTCTAGGAAATATAATCTAGAATGGCATACAGATGGAAGTGCTCATATGAAATACGCAAAACGTATGATGTGCTTTTCAAAGAAACTTGCCTCATATGAAAATGAAATAGAAATGCAACACACCTTCCAGTTTCTAATACATCATACACAAGAGTATTGAAGACAAAGAGAATTAGCAATGCCACAAAGATATTGTAAATAGTTTTGATGTGGTTGATCTCCAAAAGTTCCCTAAAAAGAAATTTCTTAAGTAAATATATGGTAAAAATGGCATCGGAGTGAAAGTAATGGCATTAGCAGTATTAATCATGATAGCAATGAGAAAGAAAAAAAAGAAATCCAGAGAAAAAAGTACAGTAAAATTTGTTATAACGAAATTGGTTATAACGTACTTTCAGATATATCATAGTGGCTGCTCCTAGCAGAAAGTCGATAAAATACTCTGGTTATAAAATAATTGGGTAATACGGTATAATGTACTTGTTTTATAGTCCCTCATGAAAAATTTCCTTGGCTATCAAATACTTGCGGGCTTTTTGACATTTTCTCTTTGTGGGTCTGCCATAAATAACTTTTCTACTTTTCAACATTGCTTCTACTACCAAGGCAAGGGATTAATGGTCATTGTGGGAGCATGCCCATGAGCCGTAGCTTGACATAAATGACGTTAGTAATCACAAATTTGCATAAACTTTTAAATGCGCTATCTCAGTAGTAACAGAGCAATAGCAAAAATGATATGGGGTATAAAGGCATTTGTTGAATCAAAAAAGTAAAATCCCCTGAAATTCCCTGGTCAAAAATATGCTACAAACTTCTCTAAACTTTGAAGTTGCTAATGATGAAAATTCTAAGCAAAAGAGCACTATTGAAGATGTAATTCAATTTCCTAAATCTATCAAATTTGTACAGATAAAACGTATCTCTAGTATCATATGTTACTCAATTGAAAGTAGCATATCATAGTAGACTGGCAGATATCAAATTTCTTTGATTTTAATGTACTTAACATATAACTTACCAAGTCAACCAGCCACTTGAAGTAGGTTATAACCAAAGACAACAGATGTACAACAGACTGCTCTCCAGTCCAAACCAGATGCCCCCCCCCCGATCCCGAATAATTCTTTCTTGACTAAATGTACAACATGACAGTCTTATTGCAACCCTTACTGCTAACGAACTTTTGATCCAAGGTGATATTGTCTAGCCCAGACCTAGAATATGCACTGCTAGATGACTACCTGAATAGAGAGAACCTGTCATCAAGAGGACTAAAGTTGTAGCTGAAAGTCATACCTATAAAGGTGGTATTGAGATAGGATTATGGAAACAATTTTAGTATGTTGGAAAGAGTGAAAGGAGGTGTGTTTCTTGGACATTTTACCATAGAATGGAGAAAAGGCAGAGGGGCAACTCTGCGGATTTCAGGATGGCATGAAAATTTAGCACATGCGCCAGCTTTGGGGAACATGCAAATGAGGACAAGGTACCAAACATTTTCTCAGCATAGAAATCTATAGGAGAATGTCAATGTTTCCTTTGTTTCACTGGAAAATTACCAAGGTCACAAATAAATGACAAAAAATGCCACTGATGAGCATTCTACACTGCATTGAATTGCTAGAACAACAAAAGATCCGAATCTGACCTTTCTTTAGCAAGAGTGATTCCTCAAAGATTATCACAATTGTACAACAGGTAAATTCGAATGTAAGATGGTACAGCATGAAAATATAACGAGCGATGAATGGTGAGGAATGCCAACACACCTAGGCATCAAACCTCCCTAGTTTTACTTATCACAATTTATTTGCATAGTAGTAGTGAAAGCCAAAAGGGCTGGTTCCCAACAGAAGCTTAAGAAGTGAAATAAGAGCACTTGGTGATACACCTTTTTTAGTGGTAGACTGCATGGGGCTGTCCTTCCTTAGATTCTAGGAGTAGTCTGCAATTATTTTCATGTTCCATCTCCTGTAAAATATATCGCCTGGTCTTAATGGCTTGGTTAAATCTCTCTCCCTATTCATTACTAACAGGACCAAGAATTCCATGACATTGATCAAGGTGACTGAATAAACAATACTATTATATACACATATTTTAATTCAGATCTTCATAAGCATCTAGTATTCCATTCACAATTTTAACACAATGTTTGGGTTTGCGAGTTCCTAGAGAGTTTTTGAAGGCATTCACGCATCCACTCCATGCTCTCCTTTTGAAATCTGTTGTAGCATGGAGAAACAGCTGGTCTTTTACGGTGCTCCTGATGTCTGCTTTATCGAAAGTTTCCTGTCTGAGCATTTCTTCACCATGAGGTGAGGATTTGTGAAATTATGTGAAAAATTTCTTTCCTTATTTTATGGCTGTACACCCTGATTCATTAGCTCAAGTTTATATGAAGAGACGGGAAAAACACTTCACATCAATTGATTAATGTTTTATCTACAATACTGGCCTCTCTGCTAGTTACTCTCAGGTACCTAATAAATGTCCCACAGTTACTAATTTTTTGATCTCTTACCAACTCCCGGAATTTATTGGAATCCCCCATTTATTGACTTTAAAGAAAATGAACTTTTTGAAATCCCTCATCATATTTCCTGTATTTGTTAGCACTATTCATGTCCACATTTCAAAGCAAAATAGAGCACTTCTGTATATATTTTAGTTTCATGCTTTATGACAACCAGGTTTCTGTTCTTTCCATCACTTTAAAATCATTTTAGAAGTTTCTCGAATTGAAACCCGCAACCAATTACTTTGACATACATGTTTATAATATTTCAGAGTTTTTCCAAAACCCCTGTTTATTGGGACGTCCATTTATTTGGCAATTGAGAGTAAATATCTTTTGGGCTACACTAAACATAAAAAATGAAATGGATGGGGCACCAAACTTTCCTAAAATGATTGACAATAGTTGCAAATTACTAATTGGTAAATTTTATGAAGTTCTTGGGGCCTTCAGTTGAATATTTAGTTTTTAGAAAATGATTAATGTGTATTAAGTATCCAGAAGATTTTACAGGTTTTAAGAAGCTCAAGGGTCATTCCCTGAAAATTCAATATAGATCCTGAGGAGATTTCCCAAGTGCAGCCTCAAAGGAGAATTCCAAATCACATACGCGACAAGGTGGAAAAAGCGGTAAAAGATCTCAAAAAGGAAGGAATTATAGAACCAGTTCCTGATACTCAGTCTACTCCTTGGATTTCTCCAATTGTAGCAATTCCAAAAAAGAAAGGGCAGTTCATATTTGTGTGGATATGCGCATTGCTAATACTGCCATCAAACATGTCCGACATTTGATACCAACTGTCAAAGATGTCATCTATGAGCTAAATGGAGCCAAATTCTTCTCCAAACTTGACCTATCTCAGCCATACCATCAGCTTGAACTTGATGAGCAAAGTTGACATATAACAACCTTCAGCACTAATATAGGCTTTTTCAGTATACTTGTTTGAATTATGGTACAAATGCAGCTGCAGAGTAGTTCCAACACACCTTACAACAGCATTTGCAAGGTATCAAGGGTTTTAAGAATATTGCTGATGATATTCTCGTGTTTGGTAGTACTTGGAATGATCATGACAGAGCACTTGAAGCATGCCTAGAGAGATTGTCAGAAAAAGGACTTGTCCTGGACAGTTCCAAATGCAGTTTTCTCAAAACAGAGCTCTCATTTTTTGGCCAAATCTTTTCACAAAACATCACACGACCAGACCCTAAGCGAGTGGAGGATCTCAACAGTGCTACAGTGCCAACCAATATTCAAGAGGTGCATAGTTTGCTTGTCATGGTCAACTATAGTGCCAAGTATATGCCAAGATTCTGGTGATTATCATGTTTTAGCCTATGCCAGCAGAGCTTTAACCTCAGTTGAAAAACGATATTCTCAAACCAAGAAAGAGGCTCTCAGTATAGTCTGGGCTATTGAACACTTTCACCTACATTTCTTTGGTCATCAATTCACTTTGATAACCGATCACAAGCCTCTAGAAACAATATATGGACATAACAAAGCCAAGACATCTGCCCAAACTGAACGGTGGACTCTTCTCTTACAACCATACGATTTCTCGGTTATTTATAAATCAGGTGCATCAAATCCAGCGGATTACATGTCCAGGAATCCAACTAAATCCATTGTTTCAGCACAAGGAAAGATTACAGAAGAATACATTCACTTTCTTGCTTTGAATGCCATCCCTATGTCCATGGAAGAAGTCATCAAAGCATCTACTGATGATAGAGAAATCAAAAGGTCTCAAATCACCATTACAACTAAATCGCTGGGGCATAGACACTATCAAGCCATTTAGAAGTGTCAAAGATGAACTCGCTATCGGTCCAAACAATATCATATTACACGGACCACGAATTGTTCTACCAGCTTCACTTAGACAAAGAGTTATCAATATTGCCCATGAGTCTCACCAAGGACTGTCAAAAACTAAAGCCTTGATGAGAGAGAAAGTCTGGTTTCCAGACATTGACAAGCTCATAAAAGATACACTTGATCATTGCATTCCATGCCAAGCTGTAGGACAACCAGCTCCTCTGCAACCTCTGCAAATGTCAGAAGTGCCCACTGGACCCTGGAAAAGGTCCACATCGACTTTTATGGACCTATGCCATCAGGTGGATATCTGTTAGTGATTATTGATCAATACTCTCGTTTTCTGATTGTAGAGGTGAAATCAACTAGAGCAAAAACCCTAATTCCAAAGCTAAACAAAACCTTTGCTGTTCATGGTTTACATAATCCGAGAACAACAGACAATGGTCCCCCATCTTGCAGTGATGAATTTAAGAACTATTTGTCACTGTTGGACATTGATTATATCCCTGCAACTCCCCAATGGCCTCGAGGCAATGCTGAGGTGGTGCACTTTATGCAGCCCATTGGCAGAGCTATTCAAACAGCACAAGCAGAAGGGAGGGTATGGCAGCAAGAATGTTCTCATTTTCTATTGCAACACAGGTTAACACCACACTGCACCACCAAAGTTCCACCAGCAGAGCTCCTTTTCAATCGTACTGTTCGTGGTAAATTGCCAATGTTACCAAGGAACTCAATTGTTGATAGACATAGACAAGCCTGCAATAAGGACCAAAAGAAGCAGCAATACAACAAAGAGTATGGTGATGTCAAAAGACGGGTCAAAGATAGTGATATAGCAATCAGAGATTTTGTGTTGGTAAGACAGCAAAAGAAAAACACATTGACCATGCGTTTTGATACAAGCCTGTATTTTGTCATTGAAAGGAACACAGGTAATTGCAGTAAATAAAGATCAACATAAAGTAAAGAGTAATGTATCACATTTCAAAAGAATACCAAAACCAGAAAACTGGGATTCAGATTCTGATGATGATGATTTGCCAAGTCATATTCCTGAACAGAGAGATCAAGGACATTCTTTACCAGCGATAGTGCGGAGATCAACAAGACAGAGAAATCCACCTGGCAGGTTTGTACGTGCAATGCCTTCCAACATACTACTGCCTTAATGATGCTAAAAGAAAAGAAGGAGTGATGCAGTAAAGCAACATTACACAAACTGGAGTCCAGACTCTTTCTGAAGTATTATGCAATTGTCTGAAGTCGCATGGCTTAAGCGTATTTGTTTCTCTTGCATGCGGGCCTATCAGAGATAACTAAAATTTACAGCATCAAGGTCAAAATCCCACTTATATGGTGCTATTTCATGTACAGAAGTGAAAAAACTCCAACTTACTAAACTATACCTGACCGATAATAAAATCCAGCTTATGCACAGAAAACTATAGCACTTGTACAAATAGGACAGGATCCGAGCATATTGTCGAACTTGTAAAATATCTTACTTAGTCGAGTTTGACTGTATAATATTGCAGTTTCTCCAAGTAAAACATGAATGAAAATGGCGGCTATCCAGTGAACTTTGACTTTCTTCAAAAGAAATGATGTCATTTTTGATGTTCGGTATTTCATTCCTTCCTATATTAAATCATGTAGCCTAGCATAGGTTTACGATCATTCTTTCACAATCTTTTCTCGCAAATTCTGTTTACAATTTTGTTTTGCAATCTAACCATGCCCCTTAGGGGGTCACATGGCCCTTGGCAGCAACATGTGATGTCATTAATCCATGCAGGCAAGTGTGGGGGCATTCTATCAGGCATTTAAAATAACTAGTCCACTACTAATGTCATTATTATTCATGCAACACGGGTTCGAATTAACTAACCTCTAGTTGATGGAGTCAATAACTTTCTGAGCAGCTTCGTTATCCAATCTTGTAACCGGAATTTGTTCTGTCGTTGTAGTTGTAGTTATAATTGCTTTTGTATGTTTTGGGAAGATAAGCAGGGTTGTGTGCTAATACAATTACAAACTTAAACTACACAACATGGCAGTGAGTGGATATTCAGACCCATTTCTTTCCACTCCTGATGGGCCATCAATACCCTCATGCCAATGGATTCAAATATTCAAAGCATTCATGGTGGTGTCTAGTTATTACAAATATTCAGCTGATAATAAGAAATCACTGTTGCTGTACAGTCTAGTATGGGAAGTTCAGAGACTGGTCTATTATGCAATTTCTGAGGCTGAAATTCTGGCTGTAGAGTATGATGAACTGTAGGAGTTACTGGGAGTACAGTTTATGCCAAAAATTTATGTGGTTGAGGAAATACTTAGATTTAGGAAACGAGAGCAACTTCCTGATGAATCAATTGCTAATTACATCACTTTTCTTTGCGAAGTAGTTACAATATGCGACTGCAAAACAACGGCAGGTGACTTTCTTTGCGATCAAATTATTGAAGAGACCATACATCATATAATTAACGAGGAATTTTTATTGGAAATTCATAAATTAGATCAAACAATTGAAGTTGCAAGGCAAATGGAATGAAAGAAGTGGAGTTGCTGTTTGCAGATAAAATGGATGGTAGTGAACAAGTACAGGTTGTCAGCTAAATATGTTATTCAGAAAAAAATGAATCAAAAATGTCTTTTGCTGTGGACTAGAGGGTCACTGCAAAAATGAATAGGTGTCAATGGTTCAAAATTAATTTCATCATACAGATAAGTCAAAGGTCTACACGATCAAATGGAGCTGTGAAATGACTTAACCACATTATTAAGAACTTGTTGCTGGTTGGAATAATGGATTGACTCCAATGTATGGAGGATTATCTAATGTGCTACTAGTGATTTGCAGCACACCTCATAGCACAAAGAAGGAAACACCATTAAGAATATTGACTGGGAGGAAAATGAGAGTAAAATCATCAGCACTGCAACTTCTAGATTACAGGAGAGTTGTAAGCAACTAATGTTTCTTACAACTCTCCTTTTGAAGAGGTACAAAGGAAATGCAAAGCATGCTTGATTATAAGTATATTCTTTTTATTTTTTAATGTATGTTATGCGCCTATCAGCCCTGTGGATATAGGGCGCACTATAAATGTCTTTATTACTATTATTATTATTAAATGCAAAGCATGCTATTATGGACAAGCTTTGGCTAAGGAGAACAGGCTTAAGGAAAGTGATCTCATACAAACCAAATTGCATCATCAACTTCATCATTTAGCATAGTGCTACAGTCACTATTCTGAATACATCATATGCATTAAGAAGACACAGTTTATCACTTCACAGAAACTTTGAACCTTTTTATTGAGAAACATACTCCTCTGCAACAGCGAAGATTATCACAAAAATATTGCCTTTGGCTAACACCCGCCTCATACAAGCTAGGGACATCAAGAGATCAGCTTAAAAGATCAGCAATCCAGTCGAAATCTGAGATCGAAATGTAATTATATATATA
>WIPJ01000755.1:202705-214260 GCA_018155075.1 Cassiopea andromeda | reverse complement strand
TATATATATATGTATGTATATATCATCTATACTACTGGATGTGTACTCTAAGCTAGTATCATGTGCATACATGGTAACTATTGAATCATGAAGCGAAAGTGGCATGTCATAAATAAATAACAAGATTAACAGAGGTACTAGCCAACACCCCTACAGTACACCGCATTTAACATATTGTAAATTTTAAGAAATACCATTAACTTTAAATTGCTGTTGCCTATCATTTACGTATGATTTGAACCATTTCAACTCCAAATCTTATACTCCATAAAGGTAGAGATTTTTAGCTAAAATATCGTGGTCTACCATATCAAAAGCTTTTTCAAGTCCATAAAAACCATGCCTGTATTTTTTTGTCATCTACATTAAGATAGCATCTATTAGTGTTTGATAGTAAGCATGCAACAACAGAATGAATAGACTTGAAGCCAGATTGATGCTTGTATATAGACTTGTATCTATCCAGATACCTATAAAGTTCATTGTATATAAGCTTTTCAAACAGACGCGAGAGGACCAGCAAAATGAAGATTGACCTATAATTTGATTGATCATCTGATAAACCTTCCTTGTAAATTGGTGTAATTCTGGCTATTTTCCAGTTACTAGAAGTAGATACTACACGTAGAAGCACAACAATATTTTTCAATTTGAATTTCTCAACTCCCAGCACCCCAACATTGAATTCACTATGGAAAAGAAAACAAATAAGGTGTTGGCTTTTCTTGATGTCTGCATTAACAATAAGGAACCTTGCAGTCTCTTAACATCAGTACATCAGAAGCATAGATGATATAACAAAGTTCATGAATGCTGAGCTAGAAAACTTAAGAAAATGGTCACATGGACACAAGCTAACTTTAAAATTTGCAAAAACAATATCTATGATAATAGGCACAAACAGGAAACTGCATAAAGGCAACAGCGGTGAGCTTATACAGGCACATTTCAAAATATCAGGAGAACAAATTGAGAAGAAAAAATCTCAAAAGTACCTAGGAGTTATTTTGGATAATCAACTGAAATGGAAAGGTCATATCAGCCTTATTTCATAGAAGGTTTCCAGGAATGATAAAATACGCCAAAGAAGTATTACGAACTAATTTTTGAAAATGCTATGTTTGGGGCTAGTTTAACCTCATTTCAGATATTGCTGCTCTGTTTGGGGCTCATGTGGGGTCACTACCTAGAAAACCCTAGACAAATTGTAAAATAGACCCATTGGTATAATTACAAATAGTGCATATCATGTGACTGTTGGGCCTCTGCTAAGACAATTAAAACTGCCTAGTATTTCCGATATGATCAAGCAAGACTCCACAAGCATGGTGCATAAGGCACTTAATGTTGAGGCACCTCTCTACCTCAAAGAACAGTTTAACAGAGTCTCTACTATAACAACTGGAGCTTTATGTGGCTCTAATTTGAGCTCAAGGTCATGCTAAAGATAAAAATCTAGGCATGGCCAAAACTGCTTTGCTTAAAGAGGGTCATCAGTCTGGAACTCCCTACCTAGTTCAATAAATTGTTCTAGGATTTTTGGGCCGTTCCCAAAGAAATTGAAGGCCGTGCTTGCGGAGAAAAACTAGAAAAATTATTTTAGCTGTTTACTTTTTGTATGCTTTGCTTCGATTTAGATTATATTTTGTAAAATCTATTCAGCTGTATATGTATATTCTTTATCAAGTATCATTTTAATTAGTCCATAACAATTGGCCCCCCACACATTCTGAGGGACCACCATGTACAAACATTTCACAATAAGAGAAATTAGGTTCCAGATTCTATAGCTATTTTTGTAAAATTCTAAAATTTTGGTAGAATAAAATTAGGGTAGTTTCATTATTAGTCTGGTAAAATCCATGGAAATGTATTGGCTATGGGCCTTGATCTCATAATTCAAGGCTTTGTAAATAGCAACTGTGCAAAATTTAGTGCCAAGTGCAAGGGCAGTCTGTCATTACATGTACAAAGTTTCAAACCTGTAAGGATAATAGCTTCTTTCGAGAATAATATGATTCGTATCCTCCTTGATACCCGATATTACGCAAGTAAACATCACCAAACTTCAACACTTCATAACTTATGATTGGGATGAAAACATGTAACAAGTACAACAATACTTTTTTGCGAAATCTATTGCAATGCTAATTGTTCTACAAAAATCAAGAATATTTCACACAATGGTCTTTATTCTTAGCATAGTAAAAAATGGCTAAAATAGGCCTAAATTTAGTTGTGAAGGGTATTTGTTGTCAAATTCTAGACATTCTACTGACATTGAACCTATGCTTTGCTCTCTATCTTTGTGACTTAGTTGTTGCCAAGTGCATGGTTCTCTGTCTACTCTACCTTACCATGTCTTTTCTGTAATATTACAAAGCTTTTGCTTAATGCAATATTGTTCACATTTTCTGCACATTTCATTCGAACATGCCTACTTTTGCTATGCAATCACTATTACTGTGTCACTTTTCCAGAATAGGACCTCATGAAAATTTAACGCTGCCTGTTGATTTGGGGTTTTCCTTGGAATACAGACTTTCTCCCTTACACCATTGTGCTCTGTGAATTGCACAGTCCATTCTAGCAGTTCAATTTGCTTATGTTCTATATTCAATATCATACAAAGTTGTCATCTAGAGCTGATATAGAATTGTCCATCCATCAGTTGCCTTGCTTCATAGAGTTGGCGATCATTTCTCTCCACACATCTCGATCCTGACCAGCTCTCAGTATGTCTGTCACTTTTTCCACCTTCAGCCACGACGTCAGGCTGTCCAACATCTTCTCTTGTGGTCTTTCTCTACTCCAATTTCCTCCACACTTTCTGGTGGTAATGTCGTACTCCATCTTTTCCCATCTCATAACATGCCCAAAAAATTTCGCCTGTCGTTTCCATATCCTATTTATGAGCAACCGCTCTGTGACCGCCTCCTTCAAAACCTCTTGATTTGTTTTCTTTGCTGTCCATGGAATTCGAAGCATTCTTCTGAGAAACCACATTTTTACGGCTTCCAATTTCTTTTGAATCTGGATGTTTATAGTCCATGCCTCGCATCCACACATCAATATCAGTTCGATATAGCAGTGCAGTTTTCTCTTCTGTGTGTCTATAGACAGTTGGGTATTAGACAGGATGGACTTCGCTTTTAGGAAGCACATCTTAGCTTGGCCTATCCTTGACGATATATCTTTGTCGTTTCGACCATCAATGGATATCAAACTTCCGAGGCATTTGAAAGATTCACACTGTTTGAGCAGCGTCCCATTGATGAAAATGTTGCATTTTGGTGCATCTGCTTTTTGACTTACGACCATTACTTCCGTCTTTTTGCAGTTTAGTTCCAAATCTTTTTGTGGCTTTCTTTGACGAATATGTCTAGAAGAATTTGGAGGTCTTTCTCATTTTCTGCTATAAGCACAGTATTGTCTGCATACCTGAGATTATTTATCATCTTTCCTGCAAATTTGATGCCTGGGAAATCTTACAAAAGTCTCAGGATATTATCACTGTACAGAGAAAACAAGTTGGGCGATAGAACGCATCCTTGTCTTACATCGCGTTAAATCTTTTCGAAAGAGCTGAAATCATTGCTTACTTTCATACAGGCTCTTTGTTTCCAATACATGCTTTTCATTATTCTTAGATCCTTCCCATCTACTTTGAGTTGCGTGAGCTGTCTTACAAGTTCGTCAAGACTAACTCGATCACAGGCCTTGGTATAGTTGATGAAACACAGGCAGATGTCTTTATTCACCTCTAGGGGTCTCTCTATCAATGTTCACAGTTTCAAAATAGCATTTGATGTTCCTTTTCCCTCCACAAATCCACAATGCTCTTCTGCAATTTCTGGTTTAAGTTTATTCCTTACTCTCATCATTATGATGTGTAATAGAATTTTAGTGACATGGCTCATAAGACTTATCGTGCGGTGAAGCTCGCAATCTGTGGCGCCTGCATTTTTGGGGAGTGCAATAAATACAGATTTCAACATATCAGATGGGATGTGTCCAGTGTCATAAAGTTTGTTCAAAAGTTCCGTTAATTCAAACAAACCAAAATCTCCCAAGGCCTTGATAAGTTTCACTGATATGCCGTCTGGGCCTGTGGCTTTTCCATTCTTCATTTTCTTGGTGGCAGCTCTCACCTCATCCTTCAAAATTGGAGGGCCAGCAAAGTTTCCATTCATAACATTTCGATCTTTTCTTTCGTCAAAGAAAAGTTCCTGGATATATTCCGCCCATCCTTCCAGGATCTTGTCTCTTTCCATTGTAATGGTTCCATGTTTATCCTTCAAACATCCGCTTGATGAACTATCTTTCTGCAGACAATTTCTTCAATGTTTTGGTAGACCTTGATGGATCCTATCTGCGAAAAATGTCTATTCCTCTACACTTGTCGAATAACCAGGATTCTTTAGCTTTGTTGCATTTCTCCTTTATTGTTTCATGGACTTTCTCATATTTCTCCGGCTCTCCTTTTGCCTTTCTCCTTTCGTCTATCAAATCTAAAATTTCTTGTGTCATCCACTTTCGTTTGGTTTGTCTGCTTTAGGATAACTAAGTCCAGTTTTATATTCGAAACTCTCTGTTTTTTCCTCTTCGATTTTAGTCTAACAATCTCTACAACAGGTATATGATCGCTGTATCAGTCGGCGCCTGGAAGCGCTTTTGCTGTGAGAAGGGCATTTCTAAAGCATTTAGAGACTAAAATGTGGTCTATTTGATTCTTGCTACCATTTCCGGGTTTCTGCCATGTCCATTTTCTTAGGTTGCTTGAACCAAGTATTTCCAACCATGAAATTGTTAGCATGTGATCATTCAATGAGTTTTTCTCCCCTCTTATTCCTACTTCCTAGACCATGTCGGCCGATAATATTGTCTACCCTATTGCTACCTACTTTCAAATTGAAATCACCCAATATGACTATCGGCTATTGTGATTTACAGGCCTTCTGAGCTTTTCTAGGTCTTCATAGAAAGCGTTGATTTCCTTGTCTGAACTTGCGGATATTGGGGGGTACACCTGGATAATTTTTATGTCAAACGGTTTCCCTTCTATTTTTATCAGAAGCACTCTGTCTGATAACAACCAAAATCCTTTTAATGATTTACTCATTGCTTGATCGAACAAGATTCCTACGCTCCGTTCATTTTCAGCTCCCCCAGAGTAGACCAGCTGGTTTGTGCCTGATGTTATCGTCCAAGCTCCTTTCAATCTCATTTATGAAAGTCCTAGAACATTAAGGTTTAGTCTTTCCATTTCCTTCTTTATGTTTTCTAACTTGCCTGTTTGTAACATAGTTCTTACGTTCCATGTTGCGATTTTCAGATTTTGTGTAGTTTTCAGTTTTACCACAGAAGCTTGATGACGATCGGGTGTCACCTGTGGCGCATGACGATCCCTACCGGACGAGACTGTTCTATTTTGCCTAGACCACCCTTTCAAGTCGTTCACCTCGTTTCAATTTGTGTGAAAATCCATAATGTTCTTTGCAAGATTACTTGTAGTAGGTTGCAATTACTTTCTACAAGAGCAGTTCCCCTATGGGGCGGGTTACCTCGGCCATTTTACCTTACTTATGGTATCCTCTGCCCAACGCAGCAAAAAAGCTGACCAGTTCCAAAGATCCTTTGGCTGCTCAGCTTTCCATCTATCACCTGCCTCCCATGATTTCATGCACTTGGGAAAGATATTCCCACCCTCAGGCCATGCCCTTTGGGTTCACCCATGTAGTTTAGCCGGTCAGTCAAAATCGTTGCCCGGGATGTGGCCACTGCCATGCACAAGCAGTATCCGTGGAGCCATACGTGAGCTAGGAACAAGTAGGGAAACCAAATAGGATCCTGGCCACTCCAAGGGAGCATGACTGCCTCTCACTGTGAGATAACAATTCCTCTACTTGAGCCCTACACCCCTATACAATTGTAGTACCAAAAACTTTGTACATTTATATATTATCTTGTTATAAACTTATAGCAGCTAATGGTAACTCTTCGCAAAGTATAGGGGAACATACTAAATTTTTTGGTAACTCAATAGTTACTAGCTGGTAACTTGTTGATAACTTGATTGTAACTGCTTCTTTTATGACGTGGAAAATTTGCAAAGGGACTTATCACGCTAAGAGTTCTGATTCTACAAAATTTTGTTTTAAAACAAACCTAGCTCAGGTCCTAGTAGTAGGCCTACATGTTACTTATTTGTTGCCAAATTTTCGTTCTAAATGTTTCTTAATTAAATGAACAAAATTGCAGTTACATTATAAACAAAAACTTGATATAAGCGCTTAAACCAGAGCTGTACACTGATTGGTTTAAGGCCTTTTCCATTAGTTACACGGTAGCAACCATCCATGTATGGTTGATTACAGTGAAAACACTACAGGATATTCATATTCCTGTGACTTACTATCGATTCATCTATTGTCCAGTCACACATTGCTTGCTTGGTTTGGTTCTGGGGTATCTATTGATGATCTGTGTCTACTTTTAATATAGTTGTTAAGCATCTACCCTCTGATTCACAACAGAAAGGGGATTCCTTGGACAGTACTTGACTAATCCTTCCCTGTTGACAATCCCATTTTCACTATCATTTGTGTTAGGAATTATAATACTTTCAACCCAAAGAACAATCATTGCAAATTGTTTGGCTAAGCATCCTCTGTTCACAATCTTATTTTTGCCATAAGTCTTGTGAAAAGTTACACTGTTTTCAAACGAGAGGGCACTCAGTTGACATTGTTTGACTAGGTGATTTGTATTGACACTCAAATTTCTGCTATTACTCATCGATTGACAACTCAAACTATTTATTGTGAAGAAAATCCCGACCAACTTGGATGGCAGCATCTGATATAGTGATGTATTAAGGCCTTGGAATTAGGGAAAATTACCAAACTTCTTACCATCAACTTTTTTTGCCTTCCTTGGCCCTGTACTCAAACCTTTGGGTAGGGACGTAGGAAACAGTCAAAACGTTGGTGGGCACTTGCATTAAGGGGCAACCTCTTAAGCAAGAAAAGGCACTCTATATACAAATATGTGAAAAAATGGGGGACTGGGGGCACATCCCCCCTGTGCCCCCGGTTCCTACGTCCATGCCTTTGTCTAACGTGAGATCTGCCTTGTACTTTGATTTACCTTTTCATAAGATATTTAAATTATCCTTATCAAAGTCTATCATGTCAGATAACTTAACAACTTCATTTGCAGTCATTTTTGTCACTAATTTTTTTAAATATAGAACAATAGGTAATCTACAGACTTCTTTTTATAATATTCATGGCATTAAAGCAGTCAAAAATCAAGGGGGTGATACTTCATTTGTCAATTCTGCCCTAAAGCCTCCTTGAACTTGAGTTTTTTTGTTAGTCTCCATATATTCTGCCCCCTTCGGAGAAATTGCAACCTAAAATTGCCCCCACCAGATAAGTAAATCCAGCTATGTGGCTGTATGACAGATACTATAAAACTACCTAATATGTTCCAATTGCTTGTATTACAGGCATAATGCCTTTAAAGATGATATGGTACCATTTGCTTTATATTTAACATTTTTAACCTTGCACGTATGCTACAGTGTGATTTACACCACTCCAGTGTTTAAAAGTTACTTCGCTACTACCACCTAACACAACTGATTTTTTCATGTAACCCGCCATTTTATCTTCAGCTCCCACCCTAGTCATAAGTAATGATCACCTTCTAAGTTGAATAAAGCCAAAATTATTCGAATTACTAGTGCGAATGATACTGAAAATAGGATTGTCGGCAAGGGAGGCCTAGCCAAATACTGTCCAAGGAATCCTCTTTCCATCGTGAATCGGAGGGCAGATGTTTAACAAAATATGTTAAAAGTAGACATAGAACATCAATAGATACCCCAGAACTAAAACCAAGCAATCAATGTGTGACTGGACAATAGATGAATCACTAGTAAATCATATTGTAAGTATTATAATTCCTAACACAAATGATAGTGAAAATGGGATTGTCAACAGGGAAGGATTAGTCAAGCACTGTCCAAGGAATCCCCTTTCTGTTGTGAATCAGAGGGTAGATGCTAAACAACTATATTAAAAGTAGACACAGAACATCAATAGATACCCCAGAACTAAACCAAGCAAGCAATGTGTGACTGGACAATAGATGAATCGATAGTAAGTCACAGGAATATGAATATCCTGTAGTGTTTTCACTGTAATCAACCATACATGGATGGTTGCTACCGTGTAACTAATGGAAAAGGTCTTTAACCAATCAGTGTACAGTTCCAGCTTAAGCGCGTATAGCAAAACATTTGTACTATAACAAAACCAGTAATTACGTCATTTTCAGTTAGTTTTATATATCATTTGCTTTGGTCCTCTAGAGGGATACGGTATTAGTTCAGCTTTAAGTTGTCCTGAAAATGTTAACGGTTCCACAGAAATTTCAAAACTTTCCTTACTCTTTCCATATCCTTCTAGTGGCTCTTTAAGTTCAGGGTGTCTAGTAACAGGTTTTTTTTGTAGATCAGCTTCTTATTAAAACTATGCATAAAACAGGCTTAACGCTCCAATATTTTACTCATTTGTCCTTTCTACTCTAACGTCATTTCTACATGTCTGTTCATTGATTGGATTGTACAATCAATGATGTCTGATGGGTAGCTGAGCAGCATTTTCTGGAATCTTTTGCAAAACTGGAAATATGTCTCATGAGCTATCCTCTTCTTTCATACATCATTGACTTGAATGCAGACCTACTTGGCGTATTGTTTCTTGTGCTTTACAGCCAATTTTGTATAGATCACCGTCTTGCAAAAATAGTTTTCCCCTTGCATTGCTGCTTCTTTCAAAGAAAAATTGGATATTGTTCTCTAACAAACCCTGCAAACCTTTTCCATTCAGTTACCTTTCATACTGTTCTGCCAAAATAACCCTGTGTTAATACACTATCGCATCATCAAAATTCCCAGTCTGCTCACCACTGCCCTTGTGCAATCCTTTTGCATTTCGTTGGAAGCTTAGACCACCTGCAGGCATTCTCCATGTCATTGCTCATGGTGCTAGTGTCTGATCATGTGGGTTGTACTTGTGTATAAAACCAAGCCATCCAAGTAGAATGCTAACACTTCAGTCCACAATTGTGGTGACAATAGCGAACCATTCAAAACATTGCCCTTTTCCTTGAATGTGTGTAATTAAAGCCAGCAGCTCTCAGTACTCATTGAATTGTCACATCATAGACATCTGTGGAGACTAGCAAATTTGTTTAGTCTTTTATCAATAAAATATCTGTAATCCTTTCCAATACTCTTAACGTGACATAATACTTTACGTTTGTCCAGTGGCATAAGCATTGCAGGCTGTTTATTATTACCAACTCTCTTGTAAATAACTGTCATCAATTCTCTTTTTCAGATGTCTGCATATTTTAGCTTTTCAATGCTTTGCATACTTTTTCATCCGACATATATCCTTCATGTTTTATATTCGGAAGTATCGTCAGTGTCAAGATCTTCTCAAAGGAACTCTAATAACACCTTTTTTGCTTGTCATTGCAACGGTTGAATTTCATGTACCTAATAATGAATTATCATCAAATATAAACTAAAATAATTATTGCTGTTTAATAATACTTTTCTAAACATTTCTATTAGAAAACTATGCAGCTGAGTTTTATTTTGCATTCCATTCAGTCATATATTACCACAGAATAATAGTTCTAATGTTTTATTAACAAGGCAGTAGATACGTCCATTTCTTTGTTGATATCTGCTACTTTCTCAGTGAGACTTATTGTTATCCATATCAATTCTATGACTGAGGATGCTAAGATCCCCTCACAACCCCACCTACAACTCCACCACCACCATCTCCACCTCTACCCCATATTCATCAAGTAAATTCCTCATTATAGTAAAAATACATTCAATGCACAATTTTCCATGTGCACAGCCACGGTTTTTGAGTAGTTTACTTAAGTTTGGTATTTGTAAGTGATTACTGCAAATCTGTAAAAGATTGTGGCACTCACTGAGCCCAAAAAGTTCCCTAGGGAACTGTCCCTGCCAACCATACCTTTTATCAATCCTTTAATTTGTACAAAATGTGATTGATGGTATGATTTCTTCATATTGAACTTATTGTTACATGGAAAAATATCATGTTACTTATAAGACTGTATAGAATTCGCCAAAACTTCTAACAATTCCTAATGCCCCCCATAAGCATTGTCAACCAAATAAATGCCCGCGCCCACCCCAAAAACATCGCTGGGAAAATAAAAGAATACTCAAGTGATAACAGGATGTGTATTTAATTTCACATTGGACTGAAGCATTAATTGCAAACAGCACATTATAGATTGAGGCATTATGAATGAAAATATCCACTGATCAATATTTTCAACACAATCCTTGTAACAAAGTATGCTGCATTTCTCTGAACCATTTCTATCTCTCTCAAACTTGGCGACCAAATTTAGCAAGAGTATTCACGATTAGGACTAACGAGAGAGATATACTTTTTCCTCTATATGACTCATGCAGTCTGAAAAATTCATTTTAGAGGAACCAATGCTCTGTTAGCCTTGCTGACCATATGGTCGACTGCTTCATTCCATTGCATTTTAAGGTTAATGTAGACTCCAAAATATTTATGTAAATTCACACGTTCAATCAATTCGAAAATTATTCCTATTTAGTGTGACAGTCATTTAGTAGCTTTTGGAAACAGTGACTTCCATTAGCAGTTTTTTCCAATCATATAGAATATTTAAATCATTCTGTAAAATACAGCTGCCTTCTTAAGACCCTATTTCACAATCCAGTACACATTTATCAGTGAAAAGATTAATGTTAGAGTTTAAACTTCTTCCAATGCCATTTATGAATATAAAAAATAATACAAGTCTAAGTACTGTTGCCTGAGGAACTCCAGAAAGAACATCAAAAGGAAAAGATTTTTTTCTCTGTCCATCACCGTCATTTGACTTCTATTAGACAAGAAAATGTTAGCCAAGAAAGGCTTTGACCACATTGCCAACATTTTCCATTTCTGTAGATAGTTGCAACGCGGAACTTTGTCAAAGGCCTTAGAAACATTTAAAAAAAGTAACATAACTCAGACCTTGTGAGTTTATTAATATAATGTGATTTTATCGGCATACGCTATTAACAACAAATACATGAATAGCTTTTTCTAAATCCATGCTCCTGATCTACAATAAGGCTAAACCCTTCAAGTTGATTACATAGTGCAGATTTGCTTATGTTCTCTAGAAGTTTGCAAGAAACCAAAATAAGTGACACAGGCTTATAGTTTGATGGATTGCTTCTAGATCCCTTTTTGTTGAGAGAAGCAATATTTGCCAATTCCAATCATCTGGAATCTGTCAAATTCTCAACCAATTCTCAAAAACTAACTTTGAAGAGCTCACACCTTTGCATGGGATTAGTTTCAACAATTTAGGACTTATGCCATTGGGTCCAAGACAATTACCTGAATCTAATACTTCAATTAGTTCTTTCACTCCCTGCCACGTAATGTTGATGTCTACTA
>WIPJ01000755.1:178303-202531 GCA_018155075.1 Cassiopea andromeda | reverse complement strand
GGTCAATTGATGGACTTTGATTCACTTCAGATTCTGACTGATTTCCAGTCTCATCAGGATCTTCTCATATAATGGCTTTGTAGAATTTAGTGTTAAGTTCAAATACATTTAAACATCATTAGGTTTTTGGTATAATTGATCATTTTTTAAGACACTTGATGGATGATCTTTGCAACCTATTTGACTTAATATACTTCAAAAAATCGTATATTTTCTATTAGTGAATCTCTAAGGACATAATTTTTTAACTATTCACCTTGACTCTTTTTGACTAAGAAATAGATTCTTCCTTTCTGTGCTTTAAATGACTGAAGCTAATTGTGATTCTGATTTTCTGACTTTTTTGTATAGATATTCCCTCTTACGAGTTTCTCTGCAAACTTTACAATTCGCCCATGGGTGGCTGACTGGGCTTTTTACAATTGTAGATGGAATAAATTCTTCAAGACTTTGTCAAAGTTACTCTCCGAAATAATTACATAGCTCACTAACATTCTTGTTCAATAATCTTGCCATAACACATGCAAGAGCATTGACTATGAAAACTTTTAACCCATCTAAATCAGCCTTATCATACTGATAACCTTTTCTTGGCCTTTAGAAAGATATTTCTTACTGGATGTTGCAGATATACATGAGCATCTCATGATCACCAACTCCATGGCAAGAATGAAGTCACTAACACCAGATTCCTTATTTGCTAAGATACGATAAAGTAGATTATTTCCTCTTATAGGAACATTGACGAATTCTTTTAGACCTATTTCAGCAATAATTTCTGGCAGTAACTCTGTGGTGGTCTTCTGATAAGCTTTGTAAAGGCTACCTTCTAAGGGGATGTAAATAGCACTTTTCTGCATTGAATGGACATCGTGCGTGGCAGTTAAAGTTGCTTTCTGGACTAAATTTGGCCCATGGGCAAAAATTTTCTGGACCTAGCGCATAGGAAGCCTTGCACCTTGATTCTCTTGCTTGGGATGATTATCCCATAAGATGGTTCTAACCAGCTGTCAGTCAATAGAATCAAAGCTTCCATTTTCCAATTCTGTATTGCTGACTAGGGAAGCATTTCCTTTATTGTCAGCTTTCTCTAGACGCATATTAACTCTATAAGTAGATCAAGTGCAGCAGATACCACATCATTACGTAGGACATGGCTAAAGTGCACAACTTTTAAGATAACCTCATGGACTTTTTTAATGCTTTCTCTTAGTTTTAATTGCAGTGAAAATGTGAATCGACAGTTGTAGATAGTGTAACTACTGCATAAATCGCATACATTAATAAGCTTTTTGTTATTTATGTACTGAAAGCTAGTATAAAAGAGGAGTTTGTCTGCCGAAACCTCATTCCATGTGTAAAATCGTAGCCACTCATGCCAATAGTTGAAGTGAAATTAGAGGAAGCATCAACTTTTCAAACTCACATTGAGGAGAAAAACAGGCCTGATAAAGAAAAATCGTTTTCATTTCTGGATTCAGGGTTGCAGAAATGTTCTAATTCAGATAAAAGTGTTAAAACTCCTTTCAAAAAGTACTTTGTTATTGCCCAGTGCAATGACTGAAGATATAATGATCTCAAAGAACCCTACATCCCTGGCTGTAGACTGAACCAAGCAAGACTTTGCACCATGAGTGTGCCAAATGTCATTCTTAATGCAAAACGGGGTCATTGTACCATAATCAAATATCATGGTGCACCAAATCTGTGACACCACATGTGCCCATTCCAGTCAGCATTCCATGTTATCATTGGTCAAGAAACTCATGTGACATAGTTTGTCAAACTTGCAACTCTGCAGCATCTTGCTAAAGCTGCAATATGATATATGTTCACTAAAGGTGCACTCAATGCCATGAGCAACTTCTTGAATTCTTTTTCTAAATGATGGAGAACTTTGATTATGAAATTAGTAGGAAACCTACTTCTAGAACAATATTAAACATCACCATTTGATCAATGTATGCTACACTTTCTGTTGTAGAAATAAAACTTACCATTTATGTTCATTCAGGCAAGCCAATTGTAAACTACCTAGTTATAGTTAAGGTTACTTCTGTATTTTCAATGGAGTGGTTCTCAATGGGGGCATTTTTAAGATCAAGGAGGCATTGGGAGCTTGAAGTTATGTCATAAAGTAAAAGTATTGTCTAGGTTACAATGCAAGCTTTAATGGCAATTTTGCGCATCTAAGCATTGGAATGGATTGAAAAAACTTCCATGAATTGTCACATGAGTAAATAATTAATTATCAACCATACTCTTAACTCTGGAAAAGAACAGAAATTCTAATTGCTGAAAGTCTGCCTTTGTAACTTGTCAAGAAAAGAGGGCTTGTTTAACATGGAAACTCTGAAGAATTTCCACTATTCCTCAACAATTCCTTCTAGGAAATGGACTTTGACCCCAGAAAAGTATCTCCTTTTACCATAAAATTTACATCAGAACTGAAGAAATTGCCTTTGACCACATCAAGCATGGTTGAAATACTGATCGTTGGTGGTAAATATAAAATATGGAATGTCTACTAAGCCATATTGACGGTTGCTTCCTTTATAAAGCAGATGAAATTAACTTGTTTAAGGTCCTTATTACAATGAAAAACATGTTACTGGTAGATGCATTGTACGCCAAAGTAAGCAGCACTGCACCAAAAACTTCCTTGGATGAAATACCCTCAGATTCCCTTCCTGTGATAAGCTACAGCCAGTAGAGACATTATAATACTTGCTACTATAACTTATTAATGGCCATTGCTAGGACTCTCATTTAAACGCATCTGATTTTATGACAAATCTGAAGTCTAAAAGCTTCTAACTTACACGAGAATGTACTTCAACTCCTCAACTGCTCTTTATTTTTGAAGAAATGCATCCCCTTTTCTAGGGTTTGCCCCAGCAGTAATATCTATTTTTTCATAATGGCTATGCAAAGATTCAGCCCTATGCTACAGTCCTTGACAAAAGAACGTCATCATTCAGATATAATCATGAAAAATTCTCTAAGACTTGTTATGACTGATATAAAACTCCACATCGACATTTTGATGGCCGAACACCAAATTCAGGCATCACATTGAACCTGGTGTTCGTGAACTTTCACTGTAGTTTAGCTTTTGTTTGTGAACAAAGCATTTAGATGTTTGAAAGATTGACTCATTTGAAATTCATCTTTGGAAAATATACTCTGAAATGTCTACCATTTTTATAATACTATAGAAAACATAAAAGATAAGGAAGGTGGAAGTGGGATAGGGGGTGTCAAGCAATATGGAAACCTCGAAGGGCATGGCAGCTCCAAAAAGGTTGAGTACGATTTTTTTTTAATGTTTACATAAGTAACAAGCTTCAAAAAATGTTGCTACTTGTGAAACTTACAAAGGAGTTATCACGGCCTATAATGTTACATAAATATATGATTTAAAAAGGTGAATAAAGTTATCTTGCAAAGTGCCAAAGTAAATACGCTCGGAAATGTGTGTTACTGGGAGAGATTATCAGGTTTGAATACTCTGAATTAAAAAAAAAAACTTAGCTATACAGTGCTATACAAGTTTCTACAGCACTACACTGGATGGCCAAACACTCTCAACATTTAAATACAATAAATGTATAGTGCTGTATAGTCAAAAGTCAAGAGCAATTGGCAGGAGCATAACAGATACTCAAAGTACACAAATGCAACTGGATAATCATATAGTTAGATTCCATAATGATTAATCAAATTATTTGACTCCATCTGAATAAGTGCTCAGATGATCAGCAAACCAATTAAATTGAACCACGCCAAAAATACCTTACAACCTAAAGCAGATCCTTGTCCACTAAAATTCTACTTTCAAGACTACTTACAATGCTCTTTCAGTATATGTTGTTAAATTGCAAAAAGCATAAACATATCCTTTTATGATTTCCGCACATTGGCCTTCTATACTACACCAGCAATTTTATGATGCTAGCACCACAATAATAATATAGTTATCTAAAAGCATTTAATGAGCCAATGCGTTGAAAGTTGAACAACCTTCACAGTCCACATTTGACAGAAAGGTTGATGGCTAGCACAAAACGGTACAGTAACAATCCATATATATATAGATGAATGCATGTGATAAACTAGTAAAGAGAACAGTCAATTAAAGAATTTCTATCTGTGTACTTACGTCAGGAGAGACTCTCGTCGAATAAACACTTTATTTCCATCCTCATCATACTCACTATCAAATATAAGTAATTTTTGCAACTTCTTATTATGAAATATAAGGAAAATTAGTACAAAACATTTGTTGTAGAAGAGGTCAATTACTGCAATCAAGCATTTTGAAGTCAGGCAAAGGAGTATTTTACAACCTTGCCTGTGCAGTTATCATTTAGGCCTAGACCACACTGCTGGGAGGTAAATAATCATCAGTGATAATTTTTCATGTTGGGGTGAACTGCATAAAACTGAATATTCTAAAAGGTAATTGCTGCAACTATTAATGTAAAAATATAAAATATGCTGGATTAATAATCGTTTCAATTTCTCACAAGGTGAAAGAATGCTGATGTCAATGCAAAACCTGAAAGGGATTTGCAGTAATATCTATTTTTTAACTTCCTAGCAGTACCACTTGATTAGAGGTTCTTGTGTTTCACTGTGTTGATGATCTTGAACAACTCTGGAAACTCATCATGAAAATGGTAAGATGTATTTCTGAGAACGAAGCACGTACCTACGAGGTGCAAAAGTACTCGTGCTTGCATGATAAAGCAGATAACGGGTGCAAAGGAAGAGACTGAATAAGAAATGCATGGAAAGCAGTTGAAGAAAGTCTTGGCTACAAAGCAGGCAAGGCACAGCTTATTCATGCTAAGGGGCAAATCACTTATTTTTTGTGAACCATTCTTGAATCAAAACATTGCTCAAATTTACTTAGACTGAAAGAAAATACTGTTTGATAATACAATCACCAGTCACATACACCAAAGTGAGAAGTGATTTACCCTAATCTCTCACTCTTTTCTGGCCCCCTGGACGTTATAAGGATCACTCATTTATTATTTTAAAGTAAATGAAGTTTTCTACAGACTCTTCATTTTAGTTATATGACATATGTAGAGCTAGAACAGACATTCTAGCTCTTTCAGTAACTTGAGAATCATTTAAAGCCTTTTCTCAAATCCCAACTCCCCTATTGATTTTGAGTCTGAGTTTATTAGCATTCCGAATTTTTTCTAACTCCCCCATCACGTTTTCCAACTTTTGATTACTAGGAACTGCTTACAAACTGTTTGACAACTTGAAAATAAATTCAGCATTTTCCTTCCACTTTTACAGAATCATGTAGCCTAGCATAGGTTTGAGAGCACATTTTCACAATCATTTAACCCAAATTTAGCCAACAATGTTGGTATGCATTCCAACCAGGCATGGCAGGGGGTCACATGTTCCTTGCAGTGACCTGCAATGTCATCATTCAATCAATATGCTTGGCAAGGAGTCATTTGCCTTTGTCAATGCATGATCCTTCACAGTGTCATGTGCTCCTGTCAATCCATGATCTCTTCAGTATGCACAGGCAAGTGGGGAGATGTCTTGTCTTTCCAAGGCAAATTTGCAGGTGCATCAGGGGTGGGATTGTCCGCATGTAGCGGGCTCCCAGCGAAAACGCTGATGTCTCATATCATTCTCCTGCCAGTAAAGTATATACTGTATCCTGGTAGGAAATCGTATAAAACGAATGTGATGATTTGGAACTAAGAACACAATGGTAAAACTCAAAAATACCATGCAAGCAAAGTCCTCATTTCATGTGTAAATAAATATTAATCACTGTGTTAGATTACAATGTGAAAGCAAGGCAGAAAGAATATCAGATGACATCTAGTGATATAAACTGATATGATACATAAAAGCAAATCACAATACAAAGAAATATGGATATAAGAAGCATAAACGTGCTCATATTTAGAACAGCTAATATAAGTAGGAATACAAACAGTTCCCAATAGCCAGGATTATAAAAAGTATTTAAATGTCTTTAGATAGCAAGAAAATATAGAAGCTACAGCCCTTCCATCATACTCTGCTATAGAAATTGTAAAGGATGGAGCATAAAATGGACTTCTGCAACGTCATTCATTGCATTACTGCAAATAACACAGATACCACTTTCTTGCCATGGCAACAGTATGTCTTGCTATCCTGTCGACACATGAATAAAAGTTTCAGATATTTCCAAGGGAGTGATGCATTGAATACATTAGCCTTGAATGACTGGTATTCGGAGTTCCATCATGAGCATATTGACAAAACATTCGTAATTATAATGCTAAACAATGTGAGAAGTGGCCATGAGTAACAATACATAGTAAAGAAAGAAAAAGTGGACAATACTCAAAACAATTAAGCCTGTTACTCACTGGGCTTTAAGTACTCATGTCATTGAGTGTTCCATGTAAGCTCTAGTGAGTACCAGTAGTGCATTTAATTTCTTGAGGGCAAGCACTTGATAAAAGTTAAACCCATGTATCACAACTTTTCGATCTTGACATGCAACACTTCACCACATGGCAGTTGATTGATCAGCATGTTGTTGTGAACGTTTTTCCTATGAAACCCCGCTTATTTAAATTATCACTCAGATTTTGATATCTGAACAATATTGTCAGAGCTTGAGAGAGACACCAAATAGCAGTATGACTTGCAATAGCAAAGTATTATCAACTTTTGACGAAGAGAACTTGTCAGAAACTATCCGAAAAGGGGACAGTATAAGGAAAGAGATACAGGGGAAAATGCTTGGACAGAAGTGCCAAATTCATCAGATTTTATTGACCATTGGGATGATGCAAAAAACTTACTTAAAATTTCAAAAAGTGGTACTTGAAAAAGAAATAATTAAAAATAAAACAGAGAAATCCAGTACATCTTTATCCTATGGTGAAAAGGCACAGAAAGACTTTCATCCATATCTGTTTTCTTCTTGGATCAATCTCTATTTAAAACCAAGAGAGGCCAAAACCAATATGGATGACGTAGATGCTGAATCAGTTAGTGCTATAACTTTTCCTTCAAACTTTCTAGGCTCATCCTTGCTCTCTGTGAAAGCCATGCATTTAAAAATGTACATAGTGAGTATGCCTGTGAGTTAAAATTCCAGGAATAAATGAACACCCATTGAGTACCAGGCTGTACAAAGCAATGCAAAGTGTAGAGAAATGGTGCCTAAACTTAAATGATAAAGGTTCATTAATTGCTGCACCACTCTACAGCAAGAAACATGCCATGAGCACCACTGACAGACCTTAAATACAGACTTTCTACTCAAGCTGTAATGAGGAGCAATATTCAAAAGCAAGATAATTCCAATACTTAAGTCTCACTGACTCAATTCCCCATCCATGACATCTGGTATAACCTATTTATACAAATAATTTCTCTATTGAAAATTCAGGAATATGCTAAACCACTTAATAAAAATGCGTAAATAGTCTGTCGGTACTACAGAACTTTACCACAGCACAAAAAAGCGGCAACATTCTTTTGACATACGTAAAGCTTTTTTCGTCCGACACTCATATGAGTATGAAAACGTCAGACAGTGACTTAAAGGTTATAAAAAACATATATCCAGATGCAGCTAATGTCATAGGATGCATCTAATTGGCCCCAAGTGTGACCAATTAGGACCTATTACCATTGTCTACTTGAAGAGTCCCAATGAGAAAACAAACTCTTTTTGCTTTCACAAAGACATTTTCATATTCTGTGTTGGACAAACAAAGCTTTTAAGTATGTGAAAAGAATGTTGCCGCTTTTCGTGCTGTGGTTAATAAAAATGCCTTTACTAAAATAAGAAACTGCTAATATGCTCCCTCAAACAATATCCATTAGCACATATTACAGAATCTAGTGAAAATGTTCTAGATACATATAATTTAAAAAGACACTCTTTGCAGAATTAACATTATTATCATCATGGTGTAATACACAATGATTATAATAATAACATGTTTCCCTCCCGACGCCAAAACTCAATTAACTGTTGGGCAGAAAGAACCTTTTATTTCAGTGAACTTCTAGGCAAAAACTCTTGTAAAATGCACCAAAATAACCTCTCTCCCTGACCTTTAGCTTGCATCTTCGCAGAGGAACCCAATACTAAGGAATTCAGACATTTAGACATTCAGTAAACCAATGCCATTTAGTTCAGTAGCTTACCAACTGGAAAGTGAATTTTCCACAATGAGCAGCCAAGGACTAGTTAACTTTACAGGGCATAGAATTAGCAATTACATTTAGGAATAATATGAGGAAAACTTTGGCCCAAATGTACATAGACCTCATAACTGAGTTTGGAACCATGAAATCAGGAAAGAAGAGACTCACTACCACAATTTTTAGCCAACTGGGATACTCGTGATGAAGAACAACAAAAATTCAGAATGGTGAGAGGTCAAGAGGTCAACAGTAGAACTCTTTTAAACCAAACGGCAGCAAAATAAGTTAAAAATAATGAAAGCCCCATAGCTTAATTGTAAAGACAGAACATTATTTTACCCATGTTTTTGTTGTTTACTATCGAAACCTGAGAGTCTGGGGCACCTACCTTCCAAGCTGAGGGAGGACAAATACATAGCCACACAGGCAGCACATGACATATATGCTAGATACAAAGAAGCAATAGCCTTTAACACCTAGTTATTAAGAATGAAATTAACTTTACCACCAGAGTGGCAACAGCAAAAATTGGATGTCCCACAAATGCCAAAACACACAGAATGGAGCAGCAGCACAGTCACATGTCCTTCCTCCATTAACGAAAAACGAAACTGATTCTTTTCCAAAACTAGACCAATGTAAATGCCATACTGCTAAAGAAGTTTTTCCCATTGATCCTTATACTCCTTATGACCTTCTCCATCGGCCATATAGCAATGCAACATTTCCCAATGAAGGGCAAGAAAGCACAGAACTTAGGCTTACCCCGAGGGGGTAAAATCGGAAAAAGGGCATTTTCTCCAAAACCTGCTTAAAAATTAAAAAATACTTTATACAATGCACAACAAAAGCACACAGCATAAACCTGGTGCAATTCTGGGGCGATGCAGTGAAACAGCCAAGGAAGAGTAGTCTTTAAAACAAACCTCACTAATTTGTTTCGCATACTAGTATATAGAGTGAAACTTTTAAAAGGGTGCCCACTAAAAGCGTGCAATCCCTCCCAAACCACATTCACAAATTAACCTTGGAAAAACAAGACATTTCTTCACAAATTAGCTTTGGAAAGACAAGGCATTTCATCATGGATTGACAACCGCACATGACACTGAGAAGGAGCACGTGACCCCCCTGCCAAGCATAGTGATTGATTGATGACATCACATGTCACAGAGAAAGATCATGTGACCCCTTGCTGTGCATGGTCGGAATGCAGAACAAAATTGTCAACAAAACATTTGCAAACAAAGGCTGCAAAGCAATATTGTTAGCAATATTTGCAAGAAATGAGTGTGAAAAAATGATCGCAAACCTATGCTTGGATAAAGATTCAATAGAAGAAGGAAGGAAATATGGAAACAACAAGATGCTTGCAAGCCTCAGGAAAGTTTGTACACAGGAAAGTTTGTACACAGGTCAGTTTGTATACAGGAAATGTGTCAACGAAATGGGTCCTAGAATTCACTTTGCCTTGAGTGTAAAAATAGGCTAGGCAGTACATGGCAATATTGAAAATGTGTGTAAAAAAGTAACATCATAGTAAAGAACTAGAGGTTACAAAAACACTTAAATGAAACACTTAAATGAAACGTGAAGAAAGTGCAGTACATCTATATTACCCTAGGCATCCTCACGATGACTATTTGGCTGCCAATAATCATTACCTCATATCTAAAGATCTTGTCTCCATCAATTTTTAAGGTGATCGTTTCAAGATGGTTTCTGCTTTGAAGCACGCGTTTTTCATCGCTCTCCTGTTGGTCATCTGTTTTAGAGTAAGAAAGACTGCTTTTGTCTCCAGTGGTAGCTTATATTCAAATCATTATGACAAAGACTCAAGCCAGCTTGGGGAGACTTACATTTTCTCCAGTTTATGGCAGTCAAGAGGTGGCAGATTCAACTTTGCTGTGAGATGTTCAAACTCAACCTTTTTAGGCCTATTGCTGTTGATGTGTGGAGACGTCGAACCTTGTCCAGGACAAAGTCAAAATACTAGATTTAACCCGGAGATGGAAAGGCTTTCTTCCAAAAAAAGAGTCAAGATACTTCACCAAAATGTGCATGGCCTGTCGTCAAACTTTGACCATATTGTTGAGCTGTTGAGAAGTTTCCCGAATATGGATGTATTAACACTGAGTGAGACACACCTTCAGCAGGGAAAAATGGATGAGGACCCTAAGGCTTTGCATTCCGTACCTGGATATTCATTTGTAAACAAACCGAGAAAGTCAGAGAAAGGGGGTGGAGTAGCAGCATACATCTCGGATAAATTAACCTACAACAGGCGCCTCAATCTCGAAAATGACGAAATGGAATGTATTTGGCTGGAAATGAAACCAATAAAATCAAGCTCGTATTTAATTGGCATTATTTATCGACCGCCAGATTCATAGAAACACCTGCCAAAATATGTTAACAACTCTTTTGATGAAATGTTAAGAAAGGCTTGCGAGTTGTCATTGGAAACAATACTAATGGGAGATGCAAATGTGAATTATCTGGTCCCTGGGGACGGGAAAGATTTTAAATCTATTATCAGCTCAAATGGTTTAAAGCAAATAATTCGAAAGGCAACCAGAATCTGCTACACCACAAAAACTCTCATTGACATTATTGCGACACATAGCACTGCCACGATTGTACACCATGACGTAATCCCAACAGGTATCGGGGATCATGACATGGTAGGATGCGTCAGAAAAATACATTCGGCAAAATTCAAACCAAGATTGATCAAGTGTCGAGACTACAGAAAGTACAACCCAAAAGAAATGACTGAGGATCTGAAAAAGCAAAACTGGTACCCTGTTCTCAATTCCAGCAATGTAAACGAGGCTTGGAATAAAATGAAAAATATTGTCTTGGAGGTTTTTGACAAGCATGCCCCTAGAATAATGAAGAAGGTGAGGGGGAAATTAGCGCCCTAGCTAACTGATAACGTAAAGAAACTTATGAGCTACAGAGACAAACTCCTCCACAAGTCTCGGAAATCGCCACATAAGGAGTTTTATAAAACGGAGTATAAAAAGACGCAAAATGCGGTTAATATTGCTATAAGATGAGCAAAGGCAACTTACTACAAAGATCTATTGCGGGAAAATTCAACTGGCGACCCAAGCAAATTCTGGAAGACTGTAAAATCGATTTATCCTGGAAAAGCAAAGAGCTCAAGCAAATGCCAAGTATTTGAAATTGATGGAAAAGAATCAACCGACCAAACTCTCATTTCAAATGTTTTCTGTTCGTTTTTCATGAACATTGTTGCATCTTTGAAGCAAAAATCAATTTTGCTGAAAGATTTTGCATGGCAGTTTCCTACTTCCATCACAAGGAGAACAGAGAGTGTGTTTAACTTTCAATATGTAACAAATATCGACGTAGAATAGATTATCAAATCCATAAAGCGTTCAAAAGCCACTGGAATTGATGATCTCCCCCCAGGTCTCATAAAAGATGCTGCTGACGTGCTTTCAGTGCCACTATCTCATGTAATTAATTTGTCTCTTGACACTGGCCAATTCCCACAGGAATGGAAAGCGGCTAAAATCATTCCTTTGCACAAGTCAGGATCGACAACAAACTATGATAACTATAGACCAATATCCGTACTTCCTATAGTGTCAAAGGTAATAGAGAAGATTGTACACAAACAGTTGATGAACTTTTTAGATGAAAACAAACTACTGTCTACTAGGCAGTTTGGCTTCAGAGCAAAAATGTCAACAGAATTAGCAGCAACACTACTGCTAGATGATATCAGGAAAAACGTGGACAAAGGGCAACTAGTTGGTGCTGTGTTTGTTGATCTTAGTAAGGCCTTTGACACCATCAGCTATTCCAAACTGTTGACCAAGCTTCCATCATATGGCATTGACGGTAAAGAACGTATCTGGTTCGAGGACTACTTGTTTAATCGGTCAGCACAAGTGAGCTACAATGACGTCCTATCGGAAGCTCAGCAGTTAAAATCTGGAGTTCCTCAGGGCTCAATCCTTGGACCTCTTCTCTTTGTTTTATTCTTTAACGACATAACAGATATAATTGACACAAACATCGTCAAATACGCTGATGATACGGTTATTTATTGGGTGGATAAGGATGTTACAAATTTGAGCAAAATCCTTACTAATGAAATGGCCAAGCTTGAAAAATGGATGGATGAGAATGAACTTATTCTAAATGCGAAAAAAGGAAAAACAGAGGTGTTGGTTTTTGGGACTGCCCAGCGTACAAAGCGACAGAGTGGAGAAATATGTGTTTGATACAAAGGGATAAAAATCAATACTACTACTTCGTATAGATATTTTAGGAGTGGAAATCGATTCAACTTTAAATCTAAACACCAACTCTGAACTATGTTATAAAAGAGCTTCTGGCAGATTACGTCTACTGTCGAAGATAAGATGTTTCTTGGACAGCACAATGGCTTGTAAACTTTATCGCTCTATGATTGTACCTGTTGTTACATATTGTGGGATCTTACACCAGAAACCAACTACTGGTCAGTCAAGAAAGTTAGCTGCTCTTCATGAGCGTGCTATGAGAATAACTGGCATGAGATCAAAGGAATGCAGTGTCCTGTCACTGGAAAGATCGAATATAAAAAGAGCTTGTATCCTGGTGCATAACATCCTGAATAATGATATATGTGATGCCTTGCAGAGTCACATCACAAAACATGAACACACCAAGACCACTAGAAACAATAAATGCTTAGCCACTTTGCCACGCATCAAAACTGAATATGCGCAAAAAGGATTTCATTACATGGGGGCAAAGTTATACAACAATTTGCTTATAGACATAAGAACTGCCGAAAATAAAACGGATTTTAAGGAAAAACTGGATTTGTTTTTAAAAATGGAGTAATTTTTGATCAACTAGGCTTTTTAATAATCATCATGGAGTTTCAATGCAATATTTATTCATAGTTATAAAAATTGTAAATTAGGCTTTTTACATTTCTTTTCTTTTCTTTTATGCAGGACAAGCATTGAAGCCAGCAATGTTTTTGTTGAAGCTTTTATCCTGTTGAAATATTCATAGTATTATTATTATTATTATCTCTGAAATGTCTATGCTTTACTTTCTTCTTCACCATTAGCGCCGGATCCAATCCAGGCTCTTAGGCTCTAATGGGTAGTCATTCTACTTGATGGATAAGACTTTTCGGAGGATATGTGCGGATCCTAGTAGGGCGATCTTTTGGAGTTCTGTGACATTGATGTTTCTAGGAATTTTGCAGATTTGTTTATCAATTCCTTTCTTGATAACTCCTAGTGCTCCGATGATTACTGATACAATTTGCGTCTTCATTCCCCACATTCTTGTGATTTCAATTTCCAGATCTTAAACTTGGAGAGTTTCTCAGCTACTTTAACGGATGTATTTCGGTCAGATGGTACAGCCATGTCAATCAACATACAGGTCTTTTCTTTCTTGTTCTTGATAATGATGTCAGGCTTATTGGCTTTGATGGTTCTGTCAGTGTGTACTTGCATATCCCAGAGAATTGTAACTGTTTCGTTTTCTGTAACTGTTTCTGGTTGGTGCTCGTACCACTTGTCGGCTGTTTTGATATTGTAATACTGCAAGATCTTCCAGTGCATGTAAGCTGCTGCGTTGTTGTGTTGTTTGATGTACTCTGTTTTCGCTAACTCGGGGTACCCAGCTAAAATGTGGTCGATGCTTTCATCATACTTATTACATAATCGGCAGAGTGGATTAGTTCCATCTTTGATGATTCTGTGATGGTATAATCGCGTTGCTAAGCTTTGGTCTTGAGCTGCTATAATAAGGCCTTTGGTTTCCGCTTTCAAACCTGTTCCCTTCAGCCAGTCATTAGTTTGCTTAAAGTCGACATCAGCCTCCTTGATTCTTGATGGATACTGTCCGTGCATAGCTTTACTTTCCTATTTCTTCTTAATCCTATCAAGGGTTTTGGATTTAGCATGCTGTTTCACTCTCTTGGCAAGTTTAGTCACTGACTCGTTGTTCTTTTCTTCAATGTCATTCAAATTCAGCTCTTGTTTAAATTTGGCAGCATAACTCATTATTGAGTACGACTTCTTTTTCTCTTCGTGCAGATTGACAAGTTTCAGGAATGGATCTTGAGATTTTTCTAAATAATTTGTTAGGCCGATGGTTGTTGTCTTGTAAGTTGTTTCAATTTGAATCAGGCCTCTACCACCAGTTGATCTTGGTAAATACATTCGGTCTACGTCTGACTTAGGATGGTGCATTCCTTCTTTAGTGAGGAGCTTCCTCGTCTTTCTATCTAAACTCCTAATATCTTCAAGTGTCCAGTTGATGATATTAAAGCTGTAAGTTACGACTGGTATGGCTACGGTGTTAATTGCTTCGATCTTGTTCATGGCATTCAATTCACTTTTGAGGACCATTCTAATTCTTCTGTAATATTCTTTTCGGATTTGTTCTTTCATCTTCGAATGTTGTATGCCATCACCTTCATGTATTCCTAAATATTTGTATGTTCCTTCTTGGTCCAGTTCTTGTATAGTAAGTGGTTTGGTTAAGGACAATGTTGGATGTTTTCGTCAGTTTTCCCTTGATAAAGGTTGCTTTTGCACATTTGTCCAGTCCAAATTCCATCTTAATATCATCACTGAAAGTGTTCACGATGTCGAGTAGGTTCTTGAGTTGGTTATCATTCATAGCGTAAGCCTTCAGGTCATCCATGTAGAAAAGGTGGTTGATTTTTCTTTTATTGATTTCGTACCCTTGCTTCGTGTTGTTCAGAAGCGTGCTCAGTGGTGCTAGAGCAAGGCAGAAAAGGAGTGGGGATAATGAATCTCCTTGGAATATACCACTATTGATGTTAATACGTCTTCACTTCAGGGATCCATTGTTATGGTTCAGATGGAGGGTTGTTTTCCATTTCTTCATACTTGCACTTATGAATTAACTACTGTTGGGTTGATTTTAAACATCTCTAGGCACTTGATAATCCATGAGCGTGGAACACTATCGAATGCTTTCTTATAATCAATCCAAGCTGATGACAAGTTCCTTTTACTTCTTATTTATCAGTACTTGATCTTTGCACCCGTAACTTCCTCGTTTGCATCCTGTCTGCTCAGTTGGTAGGAGCTCATTCCCTTTGAGAAATGCATAAGTTCTTTCGATAAGGATGGATGTTAATATTTTATACATTGTTGGTAGGCAGGTAATTGGACGATAGTTCTTTGGGTTCTTCGTTTCTTCAGTTTTTGGTAGTAGATAGGTCAAACCTTCTGTCAGCCAGTCTGGTTGCTTTTCAGGGTTTTTCAGGATGTCATTATAGGCTGTGGTTAGATCTTCATGTATACTGGAGAGCTTCTTGAGCCAGAAGTTGGCTATTCTATCATTTCCTGGGGCTTTCCAGTTGCTAGATTTCATAATTGCAAGTATGGCTTCCTCTTTAGAGATGTCATGTCATCGCTATTGTTCTTGGTTTTCTGTACCTTTTTCTTGATCTTTGATCCATTGGGCTTCACTATTGTGGAATTTGTTATCCTCCCATATTTTACTCCAAAATTCTTCGACCTCACGTATTTCGGGCGGTTCTTTTACCTCGATCGACTTCTTTCCAAGTTCACGGTAGAATCTCTTAGTATCTTCTTTAAAGGTCTTGTTTTGCCTGTAGACTTTAGTTCGCTTTTCAAAATCTACGGATTCTTTGGGCTTTTGCTTGCATTTGCTGTTTAATAATTTCTTTAACTTCAGTAAGATTTTGAATCCTTCGGATGTCATATTCCGCTCAATTTTCCTGATCTTCCGTCCTTTAACTCGAGAGCCTTTTTCTAATTCAGTAAGGATGGATAATTCTTTCCGCTTCATTTCAATATCTTTCTCTATCTTCAATTTCCAGGCAGGTGGTTTTCTCTTCCTATTGATAGTGGTCTTTTGAGGTTTGATACCAAGTTCTTCGGTGATAATAAATGCTGCTGCATAAATCAGTTGGTTGAGTTCAGTTAGGCTAAATCCTGCATTCGAGAGTTTAATCAGTTCGATCGCTTTATTCGCTCGTTGGATTAACTGTTTTGTTTTCCTATCGTTTTTTATCTTTGGTAGTACAGGTCTTTCAGCCATATCGTTTTCTTTCAGTACTTCCCACTTTCTCAAGATGTTATCTTTCATCTCAGATATTACTTCATCATCTTCAAGATAGGTTTCTTCAATAGAGTTGTTATTTTCGTCCGCATTCTCTAATACAGCTGGAGTACCCGGTTCAGGTTTGGTGTTCTCAGATATTGCAGCTGGTTCTTCGATTTCAGGTATTTGTAGATCTTGCCTGACTTTTTCTTCTATTTTTTTCAATTCATCATTTGATAAACTTTGGTTCTTCTCTATGTCTCTTCTAACAGTTGCTAGCTTATTGGCATCTAAATAGCTTCTCTCGGTAGGGTGTTTATTTCTCCATATGTTGTATGTCGCTTTCGTAGTAGCTGTTTCCCTGGGGTTTAGTTTCGCCAGGTAAAATGATTCCATGACTTCTTTATATTCTTCCCGAGACTATTTTTGTCTTGTTCCTTTGGGCGGATTTTTGATGTTCATATTAAGAAGGCCACTTTGAGCGGTGGGCTCTTCGCGAAGATCTTCTAATACATCTGTATTGGGAAGGTTTCGTCCAGTAGCTGACTTTTCGACCTCACCCTGGTTGCTCGATGAGGGACGAGCACCTTGGTGAACCACGCGACGTGCGATGCAGGATGAAATTTATTTTGGTGTCCTATTCATGATGCTAATAGATTTGGCTGGTTTGGCCTCCCCAGGCTTCTAACTCCGTTCTTCCGCTTTTATAACCAATAGAGTCATTTCCTCCTCCTGGTGCTAAAACCGTTGACTTCGCTGTTTAACCCAACAGTCAGGAACCTTTCCGGGTACTGACAGCTGGGCAAAGCTGTTCCCGAGGATTTGGAATCAGAGTTACCTTCTCCTAGCTTTTCCCATCCAAGGGATACCCTACAAGGCAGCAGGGGGATTTCGAGTCAGAGTTACCTTCTCCTAGCCTTTTCCCCTCCAAGGGTTACCCCGCAAAGGCAGCAGGGGGATTTGACATCAGAGTGTTATGCCATCTCCTATCCACATGGGTTGGCCAGACCAGGTACCACATGGAAGTACCATACAAGACTGCAGGGCGACCATTTCTACCAGCAGGGACGTGTTTCTTGGCCTAAGGGCCCTTACTGGGGTAAGGTACTCCACCTCTGCACCCTTGCCATCACAGTTTAGAGTCATACCGGGGACAGTTATTATTATTATTATCACATATGCATATTGCAGACACTATTTAGAACAAATTAAAATGCACTATAATGCCTAACACTTGCCCTCCAGGCTAGAGCTAGAAATGTTTCATAAACGTCCCCTTGCCTATATAAGTTACCCCTGAACAGTAAGCATTTCCTCTTAAGCAAAAACAGTAACACTAGAAACTGCAAAAATAGGAACAATAAAAAGGATGTTTTCCTTTCCCCCAATCCCTGATGTCAGATAAAAGGATGCTCTTGGTAGAATTAATTGTGTTCTGCTCATAATTCATGAGATGGCTGCATTGCTAAAAAATCCTACAGCAAACGTCATATGATGATCCACCTAAAATAGCCCCAACCCTCTACAAGCCATTTAATCTAAAACTATATGGCGGCCTAGGGAATAGCATTCATTACCTAACAAAAATGCTCATTGACAATAGTCCTTATGCTCACATAATTATGGAGAATTTCAGAGAACATTAAAGTGATGACTATCTCAAGATGTCCTTGATCAGATTTACAAGCTATACATTCACCCACATCTGGATTATGGGAACATCATTTATCATCAAAATAACCCGGAAATGTTACAAAATTTCACAATAAGACTTGAACAAACCCAGTACTCAGCAGCACTTGCTGTTTCAGGAGCTTGGAGAGGAACAAATAAGCAAAAGCTCTAAAAGGAATTGGGTTGGGAAAGTTTATACAATCAAAGATGGTTCAGACGATTAGTTCATTTTTTTAACCCAAGAAGAATGGGAACTCCAAACTATCTTTATGCAGAACTGCCTATTGGAAGAAGGGAACAGTATGATCTTAGAAACATGCGTGAATATGACGTACCATTTAGCAAGACGAAGCGCTCTTCAAATACATACTTTATAAATGCTGTTCATGAATGGAACTTGCTTGATAAAACTGTCAGACATTCTGCTACTTTGGCTGAGTTCAAGAGTAAGTTGATTACCTCTATCCGACCAGTTAAAAACTCCTTGTTCGGAGTATTTGACATTTGTGGTGTTAAAAAACTGACTATGCTTCAACTTGAATTTAGTGCATTGAATGAGCATAGATTCAGACACAATTTTCAGTGTATTAGTCCAATGTTTGCTTGCAATACTGGAATTGAAGATAATACACACTTCTTCCTGCATTGCCCCTTTTGATCCTATGCATTATGATCTCCTTGGACAACACTCATACCTTCCAAAACTAGATTTAGGTAATATTGACCTACAAGCCTTATTATACATACTTCTCTATGGCAGCTCAACGTTTGATGAAAGCGAAAATTGAAGGATTTTAGAGGCATCAATAGCTTACATTAAAGCAGCAAATAGGCATAACTAAGTTCTTTCTATACATCAGCGACTTTCCTATTCCTTTTCATTATGCTATTTTGAATAGGCTCTCTGTGACCCATGGCATTAGCTCAAACTGAAACAATCGTATGGCACTGCCACTGCAGTCTTTTATCAGCGCATTTCTTCTTAATCATTTGCAACCAGGCTAGTGCATGGCCGGGCCTGGTTAATGAGACAATGCCGTTGTACACAGATTTCTCTGTTGTTGTTGTCTTTTGTGTTGAGGTATGTTTAAAAGAATTATAAATGCCGTTCGTAGCCAGAACCAGATGACTTTATGTCCATTTCTGCTATGAACGGCATAGAAAATTGCAAATATAAAATTGTGTTTGTTTCAATGGTAAAAAAAAATTATGACATGACTGATAACACTGGTCAACATCCTTTTTGGTGCCATCACAAAAATACTCTCTCTTAGCTAATTCTCATGTGAAAAAAAAATGACCTCAGTTTTCTATTTTTAGCTCTCGTTTTGGCTGTATAGACTTGCATATATTGTTGAAATACAAGTGCTTTTTGAAACTCAAGTCCATTCACTCTACCCAAATAAACATAAATTAACACATCCCTAAATGAATTCGCTATCAAGTGTTGTAGCATTGCATTAGAAATCATCTGCTAGGAGAGTTGAAATCATTCAGATAGCTGTATTCATGGCTTTAAAGGTCTTAATTACTCTACATCACTGAATATTCTACGTTTATTGAAGTTGCCTCAAGAAACATCAGACCAAATGTCAACAGTGGGTTAAGGCTCTTGAACAATTCACAAGAATAGCTTGTTTGTCCTGATCTAGTGCTCAACTTGTTTCTCAAGTTTGATTAGTGATCTTAGAAGAGTTTCTTGCACACCTGCTTTCTCTATCTCTTTTTTTGACTTCAAATGATTCATATTCATATTAGCCAATAAGTGTTCTGTCAATCAGTTGATTTTGTTATGAAAACTGCTTGTCGTTTACTTCACCGATCATTCATACTTTGGTAATAAATCTAGCCTTTATGCAAATCGATTTCATTTTTGAATTCTACACCAGTGGATAGAAACAACTGTTGATAAAGGAGTTTTCTATAAACCTTTCCATTTCTCGAGCATTTCAAAGAGTTCCAACTCACTTGATCGCACAGACGGTGCAACCGGCAAAGTGCATTCATTAGGTTTTATGTCTGGCGGAAGATCAGTATCAATCTGTTCCATGGCAGAGATTCCCCTCCAAGTTAGCTGGAGACTGCGTGCTGAGAAGAATATTGGGGGCCTTCACTCAGCATTTTCTTAGCTCCTGACAACCCTTTGCATCATTTATGAAAAGTAATATAAACAGAAGCTCATACCACATCGCCCGTCACGTGGGTCAACAAGGGGCGCGTTGCTCAGTGGGTGACCAGGCTGACAATGATAAACAAGTTACTGGAAGAACCGGAAATATCTCCAACTTAGAAACAAATTCAATATTGGTACTTGGAATGTCAGGAAACTGAAAGAATTAGATAAATTGAATATCATCTGCAAAGAAATGAGTAACTACAAAATCCAAATTCTTGGTATATCTGAGATCAACTGGAATGGGAGTGGTAGTTTTAAAACAGCTGGTGGTAATCAGCTAGTCGTCTTTTCTGGTAAGGAAGAATCTTATAGTCATAGAGTCGCTGTTATTCTTGGTAAAGAGGCAGCCAAAGCTTTAATTGCATACAGCCCTATCAATGACAGAATTTTAAAAGTTAGAATCCAGGCAAAATCTCACAATATTACTTTGGTTCAGTGTTATGCACCAACCAGTACAGCACCTGACGAAGATTTGGACAGTTTCTATGATTCCCTGCAAGAAATCATTGACACAATTCCAAATCGGGACCAGGTAATAATCATGGGAGATATGAATGCCAAAGTCGGTAAGATGACAATACCAAATCGAACCTGTGGGAGTTTTGGACTAGGTGATCAAAATGAAAGAGGAGAGAGACTAATAGAATTCTGTAATGCCAACAACATGATGATTGCCAACACTATGTTCAAACATCACCCTCGTCATCTGTACACCTGGATTTCACCAGATTCAAAAACTTGCAACCAAATTGATTTCTTTATCATAAACAAAAAGTGGAAAAGCAGTGTTAAAAATGTAAAAACAAGATTTAGCGACCACCAACTTTTATCCATGAATATTCAAGTCAAAGTCAAAAAATTGTATCAACCTTCACAACCCATTCGTTTTGACTAGCAGTTCATAAAAACAAACTATAGCATAAATGTTTCAAATAGCTTTGAGACTCTCTTACAATGTGAAGATGAGAAAACACCAAATGAGCTATGGAAAGAAGGACAAAACATATTCCTGAAAGGTGCAGAAGAATCCATCAGTAAGAAAAGGACCAAAATTAACAAATGCATAACGGAAGAAACTATAAGTGAAGTCCAAGAATGAAAGAAACTCAAAACAAAAGGCATAAGAAATGCAGTAGATGAAACAAGGTACAGACAACAGAACGCCAAAATACAACGAATGATGAGAAAAGATAAAGAAAAGTATATCAAAGAACAATGCCAAAAGATTGAGGAAAATGCAATCAAAAATATTTAATTGAATATTTACATTTTTCCTCTTCTTTTTGCAATCTTCTATCATTGCTTTGTTCACAAGAAGTTGATCTTTGCATCCATATGAATTTCTTGCACTACATTTTTGCTCTTCTGGCAGTATATTATTGGTTAGGATACGTTTATAGCTGCTTTCTGACATGATTGACGTTAATATTTTATATAGTGTTGGTAAACATGCAATTGGTCTATAATTCTTTGGCTTATCTGTTTCACCATTTTTTGGTATAAGAAAAGTGTGAGCTCTAGTAAACCACTCTGGTAGATCTGGGTTGTCGATCGCTTTGTTAAATACCATTGCCAGTGCATCAAGAGTTGCTGTTAGTTGTTTCAGCCAAATGTTTGGTATTCCATCTATAACAGGTGACTTCCAGTTACTTGATGTTCTTATTGCATCATGGACCTCTTCCTTCCTTATTAAAGTCCATGTTTGGCTCTCTACTTGTGCACATTTTGCTTCTTCTCGGGTTATCCATTGTGCTTTATCATCATGGTACTTCTCCTCTCCTAAGATGCCTCTCCAAAACTGTTCTATTTACTCTTTTCTTGGTGTATTATTCTTCACAGCTATCTGGTCATTACCAAGGAATCTATGAAATTTCTTACGATCATTCCTAAACAATCTGTTTTGAATGAATTGCTTGCTTTTTTTGGCATACCTCCTCATCCGCTGAGCTTTAGCTTGAGTCTTCATTTTTAGGAGTTCCATTATAGTTTTTAAATCTTCCCTTGTTTTGATTTTATGTTTCTTTGTAATTCCAATTCCTTTCCTTGACTTTTTCGAATTGTTCTCTTCCTTTAACATCTCTGTCATTAATGACAGTTCACCTCTCATCCTTTCAACCTGTTTCTCTATCCTGATTAGCCAATTAGGTTTTGCATGCAAAGTTCTTTGCCTTCGCTGTTTTGGTATTCTCACTACTCTACCAGATATCACAAAGCCTAAAATATAAAACAATTGATTGATTTCATTGAGTGACTTTCCTCGTATATTCTTTTCCAATATTGACTTACTTTCCTTGATTAATGCCTTCAATTTTTTGGTAAAGGTTAGTTTAGGCAAAGGCGGCCAATTTTCTACATCAAGATTATCAAGATCTGCATACTTATTGAGGATATCCCTTGCTAATTCACTTGCGTTAATTGCTTCTACTGCATGACTTTCCATTCCCACTATCAATACTGTACTTCTTCATTTTGATTGTCATGGTCTTCAATAACGGCTTCATTCTGTCCTTCATGGTCTTCAATATCAGCTGCATTATGTTCAATTGTATGGTCACTCATGTAGTGAATTTCTTGCTCTATAACTGTTTTTATTTGGTCTATCTCAATTGTTGTTAACTTGTCGTTTTTTTCGATACATCTTCTTTGACTGGCTATCTTGTTTGAATCCATATTCGCTATTACATTTGGATTTCTTTGTTGCCAAATTTTGTGCGTCTCTTTTGTCATGTTGTCTTTCATGGGCTCTGTTTGTGCCTTGTAGTAGCATAGCATTACTTCCATATATTCCTCTCGTGTCCATTTGTATCATTTATCTTTGTTTTATTAGTTACAAATTCGGCCTGTTGCTGCTGTAGGTGGGCTCTGTTGAAGCATCTTCCAGATGAGTTAACAACTACATTCTTTTCAGAGGGGAGATCAGTAGCTGACTTTTCGACCCAGCCTGACCACTCACCGAGGGACATGCTCCTTGGTAACCCACATGACGAGCAATGTGGTATGAAAATTTTGTAGATTCTACATTCATATCAATATGAATTGGCAGACTAGTCCCCGTTGGATGCCGATCCAGACTTTCATGGTCTTGGGGAGAGCTGACAGGTACTACACCTTGCTCAAGGGGGCCCTGGAACTATGCATATAGGGCATGGCAGTTCAATTCCCTGAGGTCATTACAACCCGCATACCCGTTATTATTATAATATATGTTATAATTATTATACTGAAATCACAAGGCTTCATTATCTCATCTATACTTCTTCAAGGCAGTAAGCATACTTGCAAATTTTGGACTAACGTTCATCATAACATGCCTAATTCATCTTTAATTTCATCATCAAGTATATCAACAATACTCTTGCTACCAAGAAAAATCTCTGCAAATGGTCTCTCTCCACTATATCTGCATGCTCTGTCTGCTTCCAGTCTGAGACTCTCCAGCACATTGTTTCTAGTTCCAAATCCTATCTTCATGATGGTAGATATACCTGGCGTCATAATTCTGTTTTGCTACATGTTGTCAAAACCCTCTCATCTATAGCGAATAGCTCATTGTATGCAGACCTTCCTATCTTTCCATCTCCATCTTTAGTAACTGGTAATTCTCTTCAACCAGACCTAGTGCTAGTGCTCAACAACGCTACTGTCTACGTACTGGAACTCACTGTTGGCTTTGAATCCAATATAAAACTAAAAAGCAATTGCAAGGCTAATAAGTACCACCCTCTTGTTGGTACCCTCCCGAAATCATATTCAACGGTAAAATTTATCAACCTTTCTATGAGTGCCCTCAGAATATTTGGAACATCTTCTGAATCTCTCTTGTCAATGCTCACAGACTTGCATTTTGATGAAAAGACTAAGCAAAACGTGATACTGAAAACAATAAACATAGCAGTTAGATGCAGCTACTACATCTTTTGTAGAAGAAACAAAAGTTGGACCAACCCTGATTTGCTTGACTTTTAAAGACATGGTTATATTAACTCAAATACATTTTCGTAATTGCTTTTCTTTGTGTGTGTGCGTGTGTATATATATATATATGTATATATATACATTATATATATATATATATATAT
>WIPJ01000755.1:89595-166434 GCA_018155075.1 Cassiopea andromeda | reverse complement strand
ATATATATATATATATATATATATATATATATATATATATATATATATATATACATATCTGCTAGAATGTGTTTACGTTCTGATTCTCTCCTCCAAAGCAAGATTTTGCCGAAAAACTTGCATTTATTGAGACAGAAGTATCAACCAAAATGGGTATACTGAGTTCCAGATGGAATTGGAATCCTTTATTTTATGCCCAGATATCAGGAAGGCAGACATAGAGTTGCTGCATTGCCAATGAAATTTAAAATATTTTCTATTGAATTCTTTGTTTATTTGTCAAGGTTGATCTTTGAGTAAAATGCATGAAACAAAGCACTAAAAAATAATATCAAGTCATTAGTTGGTTTGTTGCTTTAATTTCCTATTACTTCAACATATTTGAAGAGAGTATTACCAACACTGACATTATGGTTAAAAATATGTATCGCAATATTCACTCTTAGTGTTATACTTTGGAATTTAACATGCTTGGGCTACTGCTGCAGCCAAAATGGTAATATAAAGTATAAGCATAAGCTCTCAAGGACTATCTGATTGCATGTAATGGCAAATTTTCATGGCACTAAAAGAATATAAATCACATGTAAAATATGCTGCAAGTAGCATAAACCTCTTGCTAAATTGATATTAGTGCAAAACTGCCCTTCAAGGTTTGTTATGTTGCATTTATGTTGTTCTGCCATGCATATTGTTACGTATGTACCATCAAATATTCCTCATATTACTGTGTACCTACTCATACAGTGCCCGTCTACTCCCCAAAGGCAGTGTACATCACTATTCCAAGTTCTTATTACAGACCTTCCAAATTCTGGAACCCCAAAAGCTTGAGATCTTATAAACTAAATACAAAAACAGGAGATTTAGGACTCAAGCCTTGAGAAATTCCAAAGGCATTCAGAAAAAGAGTGCTACATAAATCCCCACATCCACAGCGTCTTGTGATGATGAGCACTAAAAGAAAGAATTATATTTTACAGAAGATATCTTTCAATGTTGTATAGTTGACTATACCACTGCAATCTTTACTACCTATCCAAAACCAATTGAAGTAACTGAAGTCTCAAAACTCAACATTAGTTTTGCATTTTTACTTTGTCAGTGTTAATTTTCCAAGGAAGGCTGTCAAATTTTTTGGGTACACTGAGAGACTTTATGATCTCAAAAATCTTGACAATCAGATATACTAATACTCTTGAGCTAAGAGGGTTATCAACATAATTAGTCATTCAAAAAATAGCAAATCAGATTTTTTGCTGCACTGAACCAAAACAAACCTCTCTAACAGGTGTTGGTTATTTTCTCTTCTCTTCATGCTAGTTCTATGAATGATTACCGCAATGCAAGTCTGCTAACGCAACTTATGTCTGATTACCCTTTGCAGGGTCATTCGGATTTTAATGTAGATAAGGCCCCATCTGTATTGATGGTAAACGTATATAGTGAGAAATTCCTATGCATCTGCCGACTTTGATGCCATTACATTTAGAGGAAAGGTGTAGATTGATAACCCATGCACGGTAACTTCACCAGACCTCCCAGATTTCAGCAGATAGCCCAGGTCTCGCTAATCTACAAAGGGTGCCATCATAGTACCTCGATGCTCTCCGTTTGCCTAATAATCTGAATAAACCAGCACCAAACAGTGCAGGTTGCCTTATCATCTGTCATAAACCTAAGGCAAACTATGCACTTGAATGAAAATGAAATGAGTACCTGCGGGGCCCCTATGTCAATACCAAAGGCGAGATGACAAGCTATTGCGCATGAAACTTAGCCAAAATTATTGCACATTTCTCAAATATGAGAGTGTGCATGTAGATCACCGTGAGATTGTTAACCCTCCCAAATTGTCATTGTCATTAACTTCGAATTCGGCCTAAGTTTAGTACATCTGACAACAAAGCTTCTATCTGTGCGGTACAGATGCAGATTGCCAGTCAACCATGGAGAAGTAACGCAAAATACACTGGTTTCTGAAATCTGCATCAGGCTAGACCTAAAATGAAAACCTTCGGCGTAAAAAGTTGAGGTACTTAATAAATATGCAAGATCTTTCCCTTCGTATGAAATTCCATGCAATCCTTTCTGAAAAGCAAAGAAAATGCTACTTTATAGAATGTTACTGCTACTACAAACAACATATCAATTTAATATTTCTAGGATAAATTCGATCTAAAAGATTTCAAAATGAGTACAATAATACCTTTTCATGTTATTGTGGGGTCCTGATGTCTTTTAAGTGATTATTACACGGTAATATTGAGTAGTTGGCAAAAGGAACAACGCTGCATGCATTGACTTATTGCCCTCGCAAATCTGCCATATTACCTCTCCATGCATCTACCATCCAATTCATGGCGAGACCAATAGACAATAGATTCTAGTCCTACTTGTTCTATGAGGCCCACCATGGTTGGGCCCAGAGAAAATTTTCAAAATAAAGGTTCTCAAGTAGCTGGAAAGCCGCTATTTTGAGGCTGGCTTTTGCACATAGACTATCTCATAAAAGATCTTCTTTAATAATCTTTGAATGAGAACTTACAGCTGTAATATGAGCAAAAATTTCAAAGCTCAGGGTCTACTTTCTACTGACGATGATTCAATTTACAAGGAAGAGGTACAATGACGGCAGTGGCAGACACTTCAACATATTTTGTAGGTGCAAAATGCCTTTGAAAGCCAAAGTACATGTCAGGAAAACTTCAACCTGGATAATCCAACAAGCATGATTTGGAAAGGAACATAGTAGATGGAAGGCTATGACATAGTAGATAAGAAAAACTGAATTTTATGCTTAACTGCAAGCATCCATTAATTAAGTCAAAATATAAAAACAATATTATTATCTGTGCAGACTGGAAGAGACATCTTGGAATGCATAGAAGGCATCAAGATGAGATCATTGGAGCCTTGAGTATAGGAAATATAAAAGTCCATCATACATTTCTTTTTAACAACAAATAAACAGCTCTTTAGAGATGTGAAAAAATTATATTAGTATCAATGGATGCAAATCATAGGATGGTGTTCCCCTGGACTGATGTAAGGGAGCCTAAAGGAGAGAAGGTAATTGAGCAAAAGCGTGGTAATTCAGAGCATGTGAATGGAATTAGGTCACAATTAGAGGAAAAATGTAACTGTGGTCCCTATTCACTTTTGATACTCTTAATGCTTGCTAATAGTACATTTGAGCAGCTTCAACACCAACACCATTAGCACACAATGCTCAGGTAGTTGAATGAACAATAACATGATATAATTTTGAAAAGTAAATTAGAATGCAACAATAGAAAGTACTACTATGTACAAAGATCAGCTTTCTCTCATTGTCCTTTTGACAAAAATAGGTCCATGGAAGGCGAATGGTGGTGGATTTATAACGGTAGGTCTTATCAACCAGGTATACTGGGGTATAAAGACAGGTTGCTGATATTAAATATTGTGTGCTAGGCTTTAAACCATGTAGGGCTGTCCTGGGAAAAAATACATCAACCTCGTCAGCTGATGGCGAATACGCAGTGATCGCTTTTCTGGTTCGCTCTCATTTTAATTTTATGATGCTATACCACATGGTTCCTCTTTGCCAAGATTACATTCTGGGTATACCAAATTTATTTGGTTTGTATGTATACTTGTTGGTAATGGCTCAGAATTAGATCTACCTCCCTTTATCTCCTTGGGGCTTTGGTAGATCTTTTGGACAATTTTCAGATGTTTCCCGTAAAAATTCAGATGGATTCTCACATATTATCATTAAAACAGTTTCTTCGTCTAAACTACTCTCTCCCTCGGACATCATTTTCATCACTAGAATGGTTCTATTTTCCAAGTGAGGTGATACACATGATCTGCAAGTTCGATTTTAACGAGTTTTATTCTGATTCTTTTGTGAAGGTTCAGGATTATCTTTCAGTAAATCATACTCACATAGGACTTTAACCAGTTTCTCATCTGACTTCACGTACCTGGGACTAAAGATCTATGCAACAAAAAACGAAATATATTTCTCTTTTCCAAAAAGCGAGTAGTTTTCCAGAGCTCCCATTCTCCGACAAAGTTCTTACTAACACATGTTCGTTTGGTTGTAAGTCGACAAAACTAACTGTCTGGTAGTAAAGGTGTTTATTCCGTTCTGCTTACACCAAAGATAATTCCTGTGCCATAGCATATGCCTCCTCTATCACAGCCCTCCATCACTTTATGTATTCTATATGGCAATGAGTGATCTAATTCAAAAATGAGCTCTATGGGCAGACATGGATGCCTGTTGAATAATAGGAAGGAATATCCAGTTGAGTAATTAAGTGTACAATTGTGTGCATTAACTAACTTATAAGTGCTCATAGCAACAATTCTTATACAATCTGGGAAGGTCTTAAAGCACGGAAAGTAGAGCTTAATTGACGCATTCAACTTTTCCATCTCCCTTTGTATGTTACAGCATTGTACGAGAATATCTAATGCCACAAAACTGTTGGATTTGATTGAAATTTTTGTTTCAACATCTGCAATTTGATCACAGTGTACTGTCTTTGGAGCTCTGGAAAACTTTAATTTAGTATGAAATCATTATAAAGTTTTTCAACTTCAGTTTTAGCGGACTTAAGTAATGGATAGGTCTACGATAGGCTTGGGTACATCTCGCACAATGGTCTACAATTACCAAAATAAATTAGATCTGCCTTTGCTATGTTCAAGATGAATGAAATCAATTGAAATTAGTTCCAACAGACACATTGTATTGATTGGTTGTATAGGAGCTCATGTGGGAATTACAGGTCACTTTTACTCCATTGAATTACAGACATTTTTAATAAATGTTCTATATCTGTTTTCATAAGAGGCCAAAGGAAATGCTGGCAAGTGAGATCGTTAACTCTGTCAGTATCTAAATGACACCTGTTCTCATCAAGTTCCTTCATGTCTTCATATTTTGATGGCAACACAATTTGTTTACTTGATTCATTGCTTCGAATAAAAGGTTCATCATTTGAGAATTTCAATTACTTTTACAGATGTAACAAACATTTTACGTTTTGTGCTTCATGCAGGATTTGATGAGGGAAAGGTTTAATATTTCCACCTATAAAATTCAATACATGACTGATAGAAGGATTTTCATTCTGAAAATAAAATAAATCAATTAGATTAATTTTTCAAACGTTATGTCTTTTATAACATTTTTTAGTGCAAGCTCACTAAAACCCATAATTAAAGACGAAATCCAAGGAGACGGTCCTTGTTTGCAAAATTTAGCTCCACAAGTAGCAGCTTGTCTGACATCAGTTGTTTTTTTCTCTGTTTTCGTATATGATTCAAAATTTTGAGGTAACTAAGATAAAGTATGCATTTTAATTAATTTTGCGAAAACCATTACTTTTGAAATTTAAGTCAGCTAGTTCACTTATCCGTTGAAGACCAGATGCGTTCAATTATGCATACGATAAAACATAATGCAGTGGATTATCATCCATATAAACTGTAATAAAGGTAAAAAGCAAAACAAAATTCATAAAAACAATAGACAAGTCTGAAAATAAAACACAAGTCAGAAACAAACCACAAGTCAGAAAACAAAACACAAGTCAGAAAACAAAACACAAGTCAGAAAATAAAACACAAGTCAGAAAACAAAACACAAGTCAGAAAACAAAACACAAGTCAGAATACAAAACATAAATCAGAAAACAAAACATAAATCAGAAAACAAAACTCAAGACACAATTGTTTTCGTGCATTGACAATTTCTACGTAATCAGAATCAAACATGGCAGATGTCTATGGAGATTACTATGCTGTAACAGTGCTATAAACTACTATTTTCATAAGGGTTTTAAATGCACGACTGTACTTTCTTCTCTTGAGAAGTATGACTCGATTAAACTATCAAGCAGAACATTGATAAACCATTCAAATTTGTATAGATTATGAAGAGCAGGCAAGTCTGTCAACAAAACTCTTGCCCAACAATAGATAATTGAAGAGTTAGATGGACCTGAAAGGTTATCTGGCTATCATGTAATGTGGTGCATGCATCATGAGAAAGATAGAATTTCTATTCCAAGGTCTATTATTGAATGCATATGGAAAGAAGTTGACCCCGAAGGTTCTCTAAATAGGCAGTCTTATTGCCTAAGCAAACGAGAATATTTGACTCCTGGCTCAAATTACTACTGGCATGCTCATGGCTACAACAAGTTGAAACAATGCAGATTTCTTATACATGGCTGTATTGATGGGTATAGTCGTCGCATCATCTGGTTAGCGTTGGAAAGAAGCAATAATTATCCTAGGATTGGATAGCGTCTCTTTTTTGAATACAATTAACATTGTTGAATGTTGTCCAAAGTTATTGCGTTCAGATAGCGGAACTGAAAACTGCTTAATGGCCACTGCACAATGCTTGCTCAGAAGACATGGCGATGATTCACTTTCTGGAAAGAGCACTCACCGCTATCGTTCTTCCCACTCCAATCAACAAATCGAAGGATGGTGGGCATTCCTGAGTACGTCTTGGAGTGACTGGTGGATCTCGTTTTTCACAGACTTAATAGACAGGCAGCTTTGACACAAGCACTAAATTTCATGTGGAATGCCTATGCTTAGCAAGATAATCCAGAGTGAACTTGATGAGGTTTGAGGAAGGTGGAATAGTCATCATATTCGTGGATCACAGCACCATACAGCATAGGGGGTTCCTGATGTACTCTACTTTCTACCTGAAAGTACAAACACATGTGATCATAAGAAAATCATCAACACCGATGATCTGGCAGAAGTAGAAAATGAGCTGGCATGTTCTCAGTTGGATGACACAGGAAGTGAAAGCTATGATGAAAAAATACTTTATACAGGCTATTTCTCTATGATCACAAACTAATTAGGTTTGCAAAAAAGAAATTCGGGTGCAACACATGCTGAGATATTGTAAATTTCTCTTCAAAAATGGGCATTGCGATAAATTTAGCAAAACACTGCCGATGCACTCACTAATTAATTTGCCCCGATCGTAAGCTATGAAGCTTTAAAGTTTGATGGTTATAGCTTCCCTAATAATGGGTATCTGAGAGTGTACTTACACTCTAGATTACAAGCTATTCCTTCAAATAATCGCCAATTTTTTCAAAAACTGCAAAGTTGATGAAAGTAGCTCAAAATTACAATTGCTTTCGTAAAAAGTTCTGCAAGACATGCTAGTTCTGAAGCAATTAATTGGCAGCCTAGCTTCCTTCCCCTTGCTATTATTAGCGAAGAAGAGGGGCACGAATTTTCAAAATTGGAGATTGATCTATATAATTAAGTTGGAAGTGGCAACTCACCATAAACACTAATGTCAACCATACATTTCCTTGAGCTTTGGTATCTGAGACATAAAATGTGACTTTCTGCCTTGAAGAATATGAAAGCTGGATACAAAGGAATCCCAGTTAATTGTCCTGGATACCAAAACAAAAGCCCTTCAAATTTCGTTTTTGAACGCTATTTATTCAAACCTTCTTACTTTATTAACATCTCATGTTCACTAACATCGTATTGCTAGTGGCATTCGTATACAAAAAAGCAGGAAAATCAATGACTCGCTCTCTGTAGCTACATCTTGTTTTCTGTTTCAATATGTAAGAAGTTTGAAAGATATGGTTTCTCCCTTAACTGTGAATCTCAAAGTAAAGGTTAGATGGTGTAGTATATCCATCAAGGCTTTCATTTAAAGGCATATGGAGAGAAGATATATTGCTCTTGCATTGGTGCTTTAAAGAAATTTTGTGAGCGATGAATAGTCACTGCAAACCACTTGCTATCAAGGCTTTCAATTATTTGCAATGAAAGTTATCTCTTCTCAAACAGCAATTTAATTGCTGGATGATAGGATTCCCTATGTATGTTGTTTTGCATCTATGGGACACTGGGCCCAAAGTTGTTTCAGGAGTCTTACACAAGGATTATACAGACTTTATAGCAGAATACATAAGTTAACAACATTGAATGCTACAAGCGTCACGTCATTGCCTTCATAAGTAACAAGAAAAGGGATGACTGTTGCCTTTTTCTCTTAGTTCAACATAAATCGAATTTCTGCCCACCCTTTGTAAGGAATTGGAGTGCCGTTCACAGGAGTAGCATCCAACTGACGTTCAATCAATTCTGAGATGGTTTCGCAAATATTTTTCAGGAAAGTTATGCTTAAAGAAATCATTCTGAAACAATTGAAATCTGGGCCCCTGTGTCTCGCAAAAATACAGTTGATTCGCCATTAAAGTGGCAATTTACTATGCAACATTTTCCAATTAAATTTGCAATTTTCAATGCTTGTTTAGGAATCAACAGGCCTACAGAACGATTTGATGGTTGGGTTTTCGAGTTATTTGAAAGTGTACAAAGGGCATTGCATATAACACTTTATGCTCTCTCCCATGTTTTCTCTGGCAGACTTTGTCGCAATAATAACCACATTGCATCCGCCGCATTGCAGAATATTTAGAATATTGCTGCGAGTATTCTTTGCTACAAAAACTACAATGTTTAGGCTTGGATTTTTGCTTGGCTATCCCTCACCACCCTGGAATAGCCATTGGAAGTTTTTTGAAAAAGGCCTATATATCACATTGAAAGCAGTATTCGCAAGTATTTCACTTTTCAGTCGAACAACAATGTGGGCAACCAATTTCTCTGAGACTATAACGTTGGTACTTGCCTCTCTATTGCCCCTATAGTTCTGACTACAAAGATGTGGATGCAGGTGCTTTCCGGCAAACTTTCTTTTCAACTCTTCCAATTCTGATTTTAGTTCTTCTACTTACACAGAAAGCGTTTCTATGATACATTCATTCTGGCGGTGTTTTTATCCTTGATCCTTCACAGGGGGCTCAGAATGAATCCATTCAGCAAATGCTGCTGTAGCTCGAGGATGTGGAGGTGCAGACAAAGATTTTGCCTTTCTCTCCACTAAAACGATCACAAGATTATTAAAATTTTTCAAATGCTCTTTGTCCGTAACACTCTCCTGTTGTAGAAAAGAGCAAAGGCTTGTCAAAAGTGCTTCATCACACAGTACTGTCTCCACAGTCTTTAGAAAAGTACTTTTGCATTAGCTGAGTGGACGCTCATCACTAGAGTTGTCTTCATGAGTGGCAAAGAACACTGTGTTGGGAGTTTTGAGAGCTCTCAGTAGAAACTGCAGTTCCATCTCTTTGTTGGTTTGAGTGATTGCCATCAATACTTGGTACAATATGCAACTGTTTTGTCTTGGAAGAAAACTGATAAAATGGAGCACGATTTCTTAAGAGAATAATTAGGGGATGTTAAGACATAGTTTCTGAGGCTACTATAGGGAGAAATAGATTTTATGACTGCATCAGCTACATCTTTCTCAGGGTAACCTTCTGCTAGCCCCAAGTCGACCTAATGAATTAAGCATATGTATGTTGGTTTGTAATACTGCCCTAACTCTCCGATTTGTCCCAAAATTTTGAATTCTTAGTGCAAGACTGAAGGAGCAGGAATCATAAAATATGGTGTCACTGCTGGTGGTTTGAACACAGTACCATTGCGATAAGTAGGAACACTGTTCCTATCTGAAGAACTAAGTATTCCCCCCTCACCTAATTACCGCATTGCTTTTTGTCTTCTAAATCTTTAAGAACCACTTCAAGTTCTTTCTGCTGTCCAGCAGTGGATGTAAGGCATGCAATGGCCTCCCAAAAATAAAAAACTAAATTGATGTTTCCAGGATCTAGCACAATGTTTTGGATAGCGGTTCTAATAAATCTAACAAGCTCCGGTCTCTTTTTACTTTCCATATCTAAACTAAGCACCAAATGCATTATGATATTGGTGAGTTTGGAAGCATTTGAGGGCAATCCAAAAAGACTAATTCTAAGTGAAAACTTTTACAGTCATACATCTTCCCGAACAGAAAATGAACTACAGTATCAGGAGCAAAGTCAAACCAAAGAATTGCTCCACTTAGCTGGGTATGCCTCCAGGCATACAAAAGGCATGGTACGCACAACAGCATACTTGTCAAGAGGCACAAGCCACCAATTTGTAACTGTGGTCCTTATTCACCTTTGATACTCTTGTTCCTTGCTAATAGTAAATCTGAGTGGATTCAACGTCAACAAGCCAAACATCACTCAGTTCTATACTCAACGTAAGACAACTTAAAACAAAACGTGCAAGGTTATTTCTTTATGAGCACAATTAAATACTATGCTAACTGCTATCACGGTATGAAGATTTATTAGCAAGCAATCGTTTAAATGTCTGACAGTCCTATAAAACTAAAAAACATTGTCATAGATTGGCATGTCGAGACTAATTGGAAAGACTAAGAATGTCACAAAGCCGTCACAAAGCCATGGGTGGAAAAGTACTTTACAGAGGGAGGAGGAAGATCACTGCATGATGGACAGAAGAGATCAGAGTAGCTGCAATGCAAAATTTTAATTCCTTTTGGAGGTAGACAGAACTCTGCAGACTGTGAAAAGAAGCTTGCAACATAGGGGTCATAGAAAAATTTAGGAGAGAGCATGAAGATGGACAAGGAAGGAACAAAAAAGCTTCTTTTTAATCTACTAAATAGTTTACAATGAGTTGTCATATGCAATGAAGGATCGAAATGAAGAATGACAGAGAAATAATGCCAAAGAATAGTGCAGAGTGTTGCATGAGATACGTATTGCAGCTGATAAATGTGGGTGAAAAGATGGAAAAGGTTTCAAGACGTCATGTCAATGTTTGATGAGTTATATAATGCGGAAAAGAATCTCAGATCACTTTTTGGAAACTGAAAGCAGCAATTAGTCAAATAACGAGAGGAAACTATAAAAAGAGGAAATTAACCTGGTAAGGTTAGCATTGAAGGATTCCATTGAGAGGCATACACATAAGAAGAAGTTTATTTTTGAATAATCCTGTATACATATAAATATATGTATGTATATATATATATATATATATATATATATATATATATATATATATATATATATATATATATATATACATATACACGTGCACACACACATATACCTATACACACACATGAATACATACATACATGTATGTGGTTACAAGTCGTTGAACGGCTAGTGATACCAATAGACCTTACCCATAATGTAGTATGCAATGCATCATGGTACTTGTATTCAGTGCTTCAATCATGTTATTATGATTTGTATTGCATTATGTTGGAGTATAATTGAAAAAAGATGCATTGTGACCATTGTATAGCAAAACCGTAGCTAATTCGCCTAAATTTCTCAACGAACATGTTCGTAGTTTCCTTCAAAACTTCAGTCCGGAGAACTAGCAGTTATGTGTAGCAATATTGCGAAGAAAGTTGAACTAGAATGGATGCGGCCTATGCTTACTGCTAGTATAAACAACGAAAGTGAGTAAAAACTACGCACGTCTACTTTCGGTAAGTTTACAGTTAATCATTAATAGGAAGGAAGTACTTGTATGCAACTTCTCAAATGAATATAAAAGATCCAAAGTCGAGGCACAGAGATTGGTCAAAGTGTTTGTCGGCGATAGAAAAACATACCTAAGCTAAGTCACAACCTTTTCAAATCTTCTCCTGTTGTACACACCAGTTCTAACATTTCTATTTCTATTCCAGTTACAATGTTTACATTTACCGTGGTAAGCATAGGCCACATCGTTGTTAGATGAACTTTCTCTACTATATCAGCACATGAAACTGCTCAAGAAGCGTGGTTCTCAGGACTGGAGTTTTGAAAACAACTAAGAATCTGCTCGATGAGAAATTCAGGAGAATTATCTATGGTTTTGTTATACATTGTTCACAATACATCTTTCGGTCATGCTTCAACATAATTCCATACAAATCATAATAACTTGATCGAAGCACTGACTACAAGTACCATGATGCATTATGTGGGGTAGTTGATGTCAATATGGGTAATGTCTTTTATATCAACATGACATAGACTATTGAGGACAAATAGGTTACCTCAGCTTTTTCTCTAAAAAGTTTAGCAGTTAGTGCTCCACCATAATCAGAGATAAAATCTTTGTCGCCTAAAAAACAGAGGAAACATTCACCTTTAAACAAATGCTTCAGACATATTCTAGCAAATTGCATTAAAACTGTGCTGCACGCATTTTCAACCGAAACTAAAAGGACACCAAGAACATTTCATGTCGACTATAGAAAACTGTAAATCCTTGAATAAATCCCTGGGGGCTTACTTCCAAAAAAAGAAATTTGGGTGGGGGGCCTATTCATGAGGATGACTTATTTGTGGGGGGTCTTATTTCAAAGTTTGGTATTTTCCTCAAAAGTTGTCATAAAAAACGACATAATTTTCTCTATCAACTAAACTAAAAACTTACAAGAACGCTATTTCGTAAACAAAAGTTACTACTCAATAACTACTTCTTCATTATAATTACAAAATTTGCGTTTCCTTCAGCTTTATTTCACTAGTGAAAGAAGCTATTGTCCTGTAGGGGCTATCTTGAAATAAGACATTCTTTAATTAAACTTCCCTCCAATGAGGTCCCTTGGGGGCTTAGTCGAGTGGGGGTGTCTTTTGCTAAACTGACTTCCTAATCAGGAGCTTATTCGATGGGGCTTATTTGGATGTGGGGGCTTCTTTACAGATTTCCGGTATCAGATTTTCTTAACACTACTATAGGTATCCTTCATATCGTCCTTAAAGAGCTCTCAGCAAAACACTCTGCACTTTCTTGGCACATGGTCTATTTTTCTTTATGCAGTGAATTAACTCTAAAATTAAATCTAGAAATCTAATTGAATTTAACCTAGAACCTTTTTTGCTTTTCTTTATCCAGCTATTCTTTCTAACTAGATCAAGTCTTTGGTGATTCTAAGCTGCATTACTTTTAGACCATTTCTCGTGCTTCCTTGGACAATATAATTGTGTAGATTTGTGAAGGACCTTGATTACAGTACTCATAACAGCACTGTAAGCTATGAAAACTGTAATTCTCATTTATTCCCCGTCTACATCTGCTCTGAAAGCTATGAGCATAGCAAACTTTGCTGAATAATATTTAGCAAACACCTTTTGAATTGATTTTTCTTGGTAACACCTTTGAATAGCTTTCCCATGCAGGAAACTAGGAGAATGAAATGTCTAGAGATCCAATCCACATTTTAGCTACCAATATGTAATATAGTGTGGCATAAGACATGCAACCAGTGTCAACCATAGTAGTCATTCTATATAATCAATCACATAGCGTGTTCATAAAGCTGATTCTATACTTAAACTAATATATGCAAATTATTACAACATCACATCACCTTTTACTAATCATAGTACGAATTGTATATAAATCTATTTGTTTCAGACCATTATTACAATCATATAAATATTGCGCACTTTAGACCTGGGTATGCAATGATTCATAACGTTGAGGAGGTTTATGATTTCTGAAGGGATATTTCCGATTAGGTTCATTTACAATACAATCTTGTTTCTCTAAATGAATACCTTCACTAGCATTTTCGCCATTGTCTTGTGCTACTGCGCTATAGTTGGGAACAAACTTACAATACCCTGTGCTATGTTTCAGTACTCTACCTTCATGCTCTATAGTCAATGTGCATCCTTCTTTGTGCGTAACTTTATAAGCTTTGTTATAAAAATTAGTAGATAACTTGCCAGTCTTGTCCTCTTGAACTAAAGCATAGTTGCTAACATTTAAATGACTGTACTGAGCACGTTTCATTTTATCTACATATTCCTTGGCTTTGTCTTACTACACATAGTGTTGGCACTCGCTAAACAATCAGTCGCACCTACTTTACTTGATACATGGGCAATTTTCGTGCGAGGTTTAAGATGAAATAGCAACTCTGAAATACCTGTGGCAGAATGCGGGGTAAGATGATAGCTAAGCAAAACTCCATATGTTGTGTGTTTCCAATCTTTTCCTTACGGGGATGCAGTGTGAATTCATCATTAAGGGCTTATTAACACTTTCTACAAGACCATTTGCAAAGGGACATTTTGGAGGTATGCAGAGAGGCTAAATCCAGAAAATTTGTATCCTGAGCCTGGCGGGCCACTATCTGTCAATGCTCTGGTTAGCAGACCATGCACACCAAATATTCTCTCCAACCGAGGAATAACAGTAGAAGCAGATGAGGTGGAAACTATTTCAACTATGGGGTAGCATGTTTTTTGGTCAGTGACAGACAAAAAGTGTTGGCCAGTGGGCAATGGGCCATGCTTCTTCAGGAACTTCACCAATATGCAACGGTGGTGAGGGCACACTGGGACCGACTGCCAAACACGGTATGCAAGATGCAATTAGCTTCTCTACATATTTATCAAAACCAGGGAACCACACTTTACTTTGCAATAAGCACTTTGTTTTCACAATTCCTAAATGATGCTGATGCACAAGGTCTACTGCTTTTGCAAGTAGCACTTTGGGTATAACTATGCAATTTCCTCTCAAAATCATGTTGCCCTCGTTTGAAGCACATAAATCTTGCTTTACTTGTTATAACGCTTGCAATTCTTGCAAATTCAGAATTAGGAGGCAAACGCTGAGCTATTATTTCCTTAAGCTCTTGCAAAATCCAATCCTACGCAGAGACTGGTTTGATTTCCTTGATGCTCATTGCTTTAGGTACTGCATTTTGAGCAATGAATTGAACAAAAGCTTTGCGTAAATTTTAATTCTTGTACAAGTTTCTTGTACAGGATATCGAAATAAGTAATCAGAAATACTGAGTGGGCCTTTGCAATAAACAATGATGAAGCTTTAGAGCTACAAAAGCCATCTTTCTACTCGCATACTTGGCTTAGAGCATGTTTTAATAAAGAAAGATTCGAATGGTCTATGGTATAAGTTTAAACTGCAAACCGTAAGTTTAAGTCCTAAACCTTCAATTCCGAACGCTATCACAAGTGTTTCCTCTTCTAACTGAGAATAGCGTTACTCAGCAGTTTGTTAATGAACAAGATGCCTATGCAATAATTTTACCTTGACTTGTTTTAGGGTTACATTGGATTAAAATCGCGTTAAGACCAACAGGAGATGCATCAACAATAATTTCAGTCTCTTTCTTGAGATCGAAACAACCCATGACTGTCTCGCTGCTAACGGACTCCTTGATTTTATCAAAGGTAAGTTGACAAGCTTCTATCCACTGTCAATCATTGTACTTTTTGGTGAGTTGACGCAAAAGTGCAGTTAGTGTAGTATAATTTGGTATGAACCTAGCGCAATAATTGGATAAACCTAGAAATGAGCGCACTTCAGTGACATTTGTAGGTGAACTGGCTCCCTTTACAGCGTGAACTTTGTTGGGGCTTGCATTAACACAATCATTAGAAAATACATAACCAAAGAATTCTAAGGTAACATAAACACTTCTTTAGATTTACTGTGAGCCCTTTTTCTGATAATCTGTTTAAGAGTAACTTTAATGGCTTGCTGTGAGAGGATAAATCTTTACCAAATACAATAATATTGTCAGCAACGTTTAAAGTACCCCATATATCACTTATTACCTGACATATAATATTATCACAAATCTCAGCTGCAGAATTTGTACCATAATTTAACCTTGTGTAAAGTGTTAAACCAACATGGATAGCAAAGGCTGTTATGTACCTTGGTTGTTCAACTAGCTTGACTTGATGATATGCAAATGTTAAATCTAATTCACTGAAAACTGTTGTGCCATTTAGACTGTGAACAAAATCATCTACAATAGAGTTTGCATGATTTTCTCTTCTAATTTCAATATTGGGCCATCTCTTGTTTACGCAAATTCTTAGGCCTTCGGGGTCTTTGGGCTTGGGAAAAACCACGAGATGCGACACCCATGGATTAGGACCTATAATATCCTCAATGATTTCCATATCCTTGAGATGCTGTATTTCTTTTGCTAAACTATCCCTTAGAGGAAAGAGGACCCTGCTTGTAGGTTAACTTACTGTTGCAACACTTTTAATTATGTGTAACTTGAGTTGATAATTCTTCAACTTTCCTACACCATGAGAAATATGCTCATAATCATTTAAAATTTTACCAATATGTGGAGGTAAATTCGCAAATAATATTGTCTTGGTCAATACTGGAGTATCAGCAGTCTCTTGTCCAATGCCTTTTAAGTATCTTTGATTTTTTCACCGTAGATTCAGTTGATGAGGCTTGCTGATCAGCAGACTTTGGAACATACAGTAATTTTGCTTCTAATGCCCTTGAATCACTTAATAAGTACCCATTATTGCCAACTACAGTATAAAATTCCAGAGGCAGTAGGCATTGTCCATTTCTATTGCATGAACAAGTTTCCTATAACCTTCAAGGGCATGTTTCCATACATTTTGAGCTCGCTTTTGCCTTTTGACAATTGAATGTTCCGAGCTGGTTACACAATTTTTGAAATGTAGTTCCATCAAAAATTTTAGCAGAGCTACAACTATCAAAGTAAAATTGTACTTTTAATGTTTCAAATGCAACCATGACTTTGAATGAGGGTAGTTTTCCAACTGCGTTACCACTATCGACTACATACAGATTACCATCAGAATCAGAACCATCAGGGTGTTTCTCATGATGCAACTTCTTTGAATACACATGGAGCTTTAGAACGAGATGCTTGCGCAAAATGTCCCATCTCTTGACATTTGTTGCATTGCCTTCCCTTGGCAGAGCAGGGCATTGCAACAGAGGATAACTTGAACCACAATTGTAGCATTTATTTTCTACAGGCTTTATTTTAACAACAGGCTTTCATTTTTGACTTTGCTTTGAGAAGGGATTATCATGGCGTGACTTTCTGAACCTCAGCAGCATGGCGGGGTGAAGGGACATGTTCAATGTTCTTCGCTTGAAGTTTGGTGTGCTCTAAGGTCCTGGCACAAAATAAAAGTTCCTCCAACTTGAGATCAAGGCGGCAAAAAGAATATCTGGGGAATTTCTTGTTAGAAGTACTCAGCTCTATTTGACTTTTCAATTCACGTCAAACATCATGAAATTCACAATTTGCAAATAGCTCCCTGAGGTTCAAGACAAACTTTTCAATGGTTTCATCTTCATACTGAGTAGCTTTACGAAAGTGAAATACTTCGTAACTGAAATTGCGTTTGGGCTGAAAATGTTCTGATAATTGTTTCTTTGTTTCTGTAAATTTGCTTTTGTCATGCTTCTCAAACGTTTCAAATACGTCTTGGACTTATTCACCCACATACTGTAGCAGTAATGCCCTTATTCTAGCCTTGCCCTTGACATCAATTGTCACGATCGAATTGAAGAATATACTTTCCCATCGCAAACCAATGCTGGTTAAATCAAAATCCAAATCAAAACAAGGAAAAGTAGACAGTGCATGAGCCATGAATGATGCAAATCAGTTTGAAACTGCGCTTAGATCCTTGTCGCCAGTTGTAATATAGTGTGACACGAGGCATGCAACCAGTGTCAACCAAAGTAGTCTCATTCCTGATAATCAATCACATAGCGTATTGATAACGCTGATTCTATACTTATCTAATAAATGCGAATTATTACACAATACACCATACAAACAGGTAGCAAACTCATGATCCAATCGTAATTAATCAATCACAATAAATATCACCAACCACCCTAACTCTCTTCACTTTTGAAGTTTTGGAAATCAGTACTTGTGTAAATTATACATTGGCACATTGCCAAACTCCCTACTTGATATCTACCCATTGTCACATTGTTAAAGGAGGACCTACAATACTCGCCAAAGTCCTGGGAAACTTTGCACATTTTTAATCTGGATGAAACATTCGTCCTCAACTTCCCCCTGCACAATGTTAGCTTTTGGGAGAAGTACATGCGGTAACGGACAAGTTATTCCTGCACAATAATGCCAAGTGTCTCAGGAACAGACAACGTTTTAGGTGGTAGGGGAGTGTGCTGAAGGCGTAATGATTGATATGCTGAGAAGGCTATAGTTTTTCATACTTTCTTGAAAGTGCACAAGGGACTTTTGGGAAGTATTATCTGATATGATATTCGAAGGATATAAGATATTGAGCAGCAATCAATGGGCGGAGGGGCGTTTGGGGGCGCTGATTATGATGGTGAGAAAATGTTTTGTATAAATGAATCCTGTGACGTCATACTGACGCAATGGGGTAAATTTTCTTCTACTTGTCTGTTCAAAAAGCATGTAACAGACATATTAGTATATGAGAGTGCAGCCATATGTTCTATATGCCAAAAACATGAGGTTTTAGACTCTAGATAAAGCAAAAACAGCATATTTGTGACTAGGAATGTGCTCAAAATAAAGTGCAAAGGGCGTAACTTCATTTTCATTAATATGCTGGCAATACTCGACAGATTAATTGGAAACTCGAATAACTGTTATAAAAGGTTGCCTGTGGCGACATTAATCGACTTTCAATGATCTCAACTATCAAAATATGATGGCAAGACAGGTGAACATTTCGGAAAAGAAGAAAGCTTTTGCTACCTTCTTGAGAGAAGAGTTCGACTGGCCATATCGTAAGATCGCAATTCGATGCAATATTTCAAAATCTAGTGTAGAGCGCATTTGCAAGCAGGGTATAGAGTGCAAACTACCCAAAAAAGAAGCGGTAGGCCTCCAGTATTAAGCGCCAGGGATAAAGGTCATTTTCTCAGGAATTTTTAGTCTATGAGAGAACATAATCCAAGCATTAATGTAGGACTTGTTGCAGTGGAGAGTGAGCTGTGTCAGGCGAGTGCTAGGATGTTGTCTAGAACTTTGAATCAATCTTGATTTAAATATGTTCGACCGAGGAGAAAAGGGATTCTTGCTGCCAGAGACAAAAAAGAGAGTTGCTTATGCAGCTAAGGCCCTAAAAAATACTACCAATACATTTTGGCCAGACAATGTCCTGCTATACCTAGATGCAATCTCATTTGTCCATAAAAGAAACCCTTATCAGGATGCTTTGGCACCAGCAGCCAGGGTGTGGAGAACACATGGCGAAGGTCTGGAGCTAACAGCAAAGGGAAGTACAGATCAACTGAGAGGAAATATTTGTCATTTTGTTGAAGGCATTTGTTTTGGCGCTGGGGCTGTATTAGTATGGAATGTAACAAGATGGATTGGCAACACTTTTCTGAATTATTGAAGCTACATTGCATAGAGCCCTTATTAATCGCGCTGCAGAAACAGGAAGGGGAAATTGTTGGTTTTTCAAGACAATGATCCGAGTCAAAATAGTGCAAAAGCAACTGAATCACTGACAACTCTCCGGGCGGATGTGGTATAGATTCCTCCAAAACCTCCGGATTTTAACTCCATAGAGAATTGTTTCATAACACAAAAAGGAAACTGTGGCAAAGATATCCTACATAAAAAAAATAGCCTGCAAAGATTTAGTTACTCGTAGTTGATTATTATTCAAAATATCCCGAGATAGCATTGCTAGAGAACAAGTCTGCATCATGCGTTATTTTACATCTTAAGTCTATTTTTGCAAGACATGGAATTCCAGAACAACTAATTGCAGACAATAATCCATTTAACAGCAAAGATTTCAAGAGATTTGCAAAAGACTATTGTTTTAATTTCACAACATGTTCGCCACATTATCATCAGAGCAATGGCTTGGCAGAAAGATAAGTTCGGACAATAAAATCAATGTTAAAGAAAGCAAACAAAGAAAAGAAAGATCCTTGTATTGCATTGATGGAAAATAGAAATACACCAGTACTAGGACAATATTCTCCTAATGAACTTCTTATGAGCAGAATTACAAGAACTAAGATACCAGTTAATCCAGATGTGTTAAAGCCTAAAGTTGTCTCAAATACTGAGTCACTATTAAGACAAAGAGAGACAGATCAAGAGAGATATTACAACAAAGGATCTAGAACACTTCCTGAATTAAAAGGTCAAGCAGTTTTAATCAGATCAGATCCAAAGTTGCCGTGGATGAAAGGTTCCATTAAAAATAAAGTAGACAAAAGATCATATGAAATTAAAACCGAGAATGGTACTGTGAGACGCAATAGGACACATATAATTTCTGGAGGGGAAGAACAAGTATCTCATTTGATAGATGAGGAGAAAGTACCAACTCAAGATGAGAGAGTACCAACTCCAGATGAGCAATCTTTGATCGACGTATCACGTCAATGACTGTCAGAGGGGATTTTCAAACAAGTAATAGCAGAAACATCTTCGACATGAATTCCAATTCCTGGAAGATGAAGTTCAAGACAAGTGAGACCACCATCATGGTTGAAGGACTATGATAAGTAAACTGATGGACTTGGAATATATATTTTTTTGTTAAAAAGGGAGATGTTGCATTATGATGAGCTGCCTCGTTTTGGCAGACATTCGTTTATTGTTAGAAAGTCTTCCTGTTTGTTGTTTTTGGATGTTGAATTAGCGCGGCATGGTCTTACTGTGTTTTGAATTTATTCATGTTCTGTTCTTGTGGTCATAAAATACAACAGGGGATTATATAGAAGTGTGTAACATTTTCCTATTCTGTGAAGGAGCTAGTCAGAAAGAGGAGATCCCATGTTTGCAATCCTTATTCTGGATTGTTAAATCTTACAGTTTTTACTGACGCCCAACAGGGTAACAAAGTAGATAGAGTAAAATGTCTGTGCACAGGATGCTTATTACCCACTGTCTCACAACTGTCGCACAATTTGCATATGAAATGAGGAAGCCAATCATATTGTTCTCCTGTGCAACAGTATGCCTAAAGGATGCTTTGTAGTGCTGTTTTCAGCTTAACCTACATTCATTTTTCATCTACAATCTTAAAGTAGATTTGATAAATAGATTTTGGTACGTTGCTTAGCACGTCAAAGGCTTTAGAATTCAATTCATGTTGCAATCTTTATTATCTTATGATGGATTTACTGGAAAAAGTAAAGCACTTTATTGAAGAAGAGAACTACAACGCACTGGAGGTAATCTATAATGCTGAATTAGCAAAGCTCAGCAAATGTGCTGTAATTTCAAAGAAAATCCTGTTAGCTGAAGACGTGTCTGCTAGCAGCAACATTCCAGAGAATGCCTTTGCGTTATGAGTGATAAAAGAGTCTTAGCTGCTAGGTACATTTCAACATATCATTTTCAATATTAAATTATATTCTCTTGCTCCTTAAACGTGCCTGAAACCAATCTGACATCATTTTCAGAGAGCAGGTAACTTTCAGGATCATATTTCATATTGCTGGGGAATGATCCTGAGAATGGAAATTCCCAATGCTCAAAGCACATTTTTGTGTTGTCATTTCAGTTACATGGAATTTGCGACACAGGTCATGAAATACTTTTGATAACTGGTTATAGGTCTTATAACTCAGGGGATGGTCTAGTGCTGGACTTTGGGTGCCCACCTGATTCATTTTATTGTCTATTCTATGTTGAAAGTTTCTGAACACTATGTTGCCATTTGGGAGGGGACTATGACCCCCAGCCCTCCTTGGATCTGCCCCTGCTTACATTGAAGCATGAGGTATTAGCAGCAATTCAGTTATAACTCTGAGTTCTGCAGTGGGTTAGAGCATTGGTTAGGGTTAGGGTTATAATTACAAGTAGAACTTATAATTATATGATAGTCAGTAAGAGTACCTGTTTTGCATGGCTTAATTTTAAAATGTGTTATGGTGTAATATTTACGTCCTCAACATGTGAAATTCATTTTGACTACCTTCACCAGCCCCACAGCAAACAGTCACAGAATTCCTTGGTTTGATCAAGCCTACTAACAAGCCACGCCCTATTTGCGACAGCTCTGACATTTTCTAGATCCACCCCTGCTGTAGGGGACTAAAATTTTATGCCTTCCCACCGTTCTCATGTGTAAGGAAAATGCTAAGGAACATATACACTGACTAAGCATACAGGATCATAATTGTGCCAAATTGGCCAAGTCAAAGTTGGTTTTCAATAATCTAAAAGTTAAATGCTTGTGAACCCTTTCTTATTTCTCCTAGCAAGAAACAACTTTACCTGCCAAATCAACCTACAGTGCAACATCCACTGTGCAACAGTCTGGAATTACTGGCTTGTCTAGTTCGTGGATAAACAAGGGAACACTTTCACAAAGCTCTGTGGACCTGACATTGTCCTCATGGAATGCAGGTACAAAGAAACAGTACACAACACATGTCAACAAGTAGATTAGCCACTGCAAAAAAATCAAATTAATCCAAGTAAACCAGGAATCACAGAAGTCACTGATTTCTTTTCTGAGTTGTTTACCACTCCACACATCGCATATTCAGCCATGAACACTGCCAGATATGCTATGTCAGCTGAACCGATTGATGGACTAACCGTTGGCAGCCACCCTCTTATTAAATGAATAATGAAGGGAATTTTTAAAACCAAGCCATCACTACCCAAATATACAGTGACATATCATGCATCAAGGGTACTGAAGTATTTTTCTACAAGACCACCAAATTATCTCTTCCACATTCAGGAGCTCCCATGGAAGTGAGCGACACTAATGGCTCTCTTCAGTGCTCAGCGAGCCCAGATACTGCACTTGTTTGATATTCGCTACATGTGCAAGGATAAAGAAAGTCATATATTTTATCTGCATGTGCTCACAAAGACTTCTCGCCATTCATATCATCTAGAGCCTCTCCAATCTCTACCTTTCCCAGAAGACGAACAAATGTGTGTGATGTTCAAGTTTTGAATACTTACCTGGGTAGGACGAAATCAAAATTTTTTATTTGAGTTGAAGTGCTTATGCATCAAAAATTTCGAATATAATTTTTTAGCTAAAATCGAAGCTTCAGTCTTTCCAATGCATTAAGATCATATTTTTTTGTTTTTACTGGCGAGAAAGGTGTAGAAATTAGCACCTGTTTTGAGGCACTAGGTGCGAATTTTGATAGCCATTGCGTGATGTCATAGCGAGGATCAAACCGCGTGCATTCTTTAGGCCTATATCAGTTGATAAACAGTGTAAGAACGCTTCTCGTCTTGGCATGCTACGGCTCATTAAAATGGCAAACAGTGAAATTGAATCGTCATTTTATGATGAAGCTACTTATTATCAATTAGAAGATGATGGCAATGATGACCGTGTGCTTGTACAGCCAGGCAAAGATGCAAGCCACGGAGAGCCACTAGCTGATGATTCGGATGCACAAGATAAAGAAAATGTTGAGGCCAATGACCCCAATGTACTGCTACCACAAACTCTTGAGGCTAGATTTGAGAGGCAAATCCAAGTTCAGGAATGGTGAGTACCAGTATCTATTACATATTGCAGCTCATAGCTTGTCAAATTTTGTAAACAGTCACTTAAGACCTACCTATAAGCAAAAGCGTTAAAGCTGTACAATGTGTAGGGTAATGGCTTCTGCGTTAGATGAAGTAGAGTTTGCATTGATTAGAGTCTTCTAATGTACTCTTTGATCTTCTGAGCCAACCGATCTTTTCCTGAGAGAATACAGTTTTCTGTTCCAAAACTGGACATCTGGTACAAACAGTATTAGGGCTTGCCACAGGACTTGGGCTTCCCAACATTTCTTCCTCCTCCATTGTGTCATCCATTTTTGAGCACATATCACGGCTAGTCCATTAAAGGAATTGAAATACATTGCTATGGCATTATAATTTTCCTATACTAGTAGGCCATTTCCAATCTACCAATTCAACACACCTCCCTCCCTGTTTTCCTTAACGTTGTTAATTGTTACTTTGACCAGGGTCTAAAAAACAAGTACAGATAAGTCTCACCTGTCTTTAGCTCTATCTGTCAGTGACTGATCAATGGTATATGCTTTTTCTGCCAATGATAAATCAATCAACAGCATCTGGCTTTAGCTTCCTTTTCATTCCAAGTTTGGCAGCAATTTCCTGATTCTTCGTTAAGCAACTCTCATTGAAATGGTCAGAGCAAAGAAAAGACGAGTTGGTACTGCTTCACTTTGGCCTATATCTTTGCACAAACCTGACCCAAGCTTGGTGTCTTTTCCTCTCTTTTTCCTTAAGTGGAAACGTATCAACGGATTTCCCCTCTGTATGCTGACCATTTGTGCAGCTTATTCCGGTCGGGAGACCAGCCACATAGCACCGTCCTCCACGACATTTGCAGGACTAGCTAGTGGAATCCATGCTAGCAAGCGATCAAAATTTGTTGTGTACTCATTATGATGTCATGCGCAGTAGCTAGAATTCGCACTTGCAATGCCAAAATAGCAAAGCTTGAGGGCTCATAACATTTTTCCATATAAGTTGATACTTTAGTTTGTAGCATGATGATCACAGCACAAAGTTGCATTAGAACATACAAAAAGTTAAATTTCGAAATTTTTGATGAATAAGCACTTTAAAGCCCCTCATATACCGGTACAGACATGTATTATATACAAATGGATAAAACCCAGCTTGGCAGCGGCAGGAATTGACACAACTGTATTTACCGCACGTACATTCAACGAGGTCTGATTCATCTTCATGTGCAAAATCAAAAGGACAAACTGTATCAGCAATAGCTAAGGCAGCAGGGTGGAGTAACGCCAAAACATTTGCTCAAAATTATAGTAAAGATATTTATTCATCACCAAACCTAGGACAGTGTATACAAGAAAATTCCATTTAGAACTTTATGCAGAGTTTGAATTTCGTTTACAAATTGTTGTAATTCATGAGTTGTTCCTCATATTACAAGATTGTCAATCTCATAGTAGGCTTTAAAATTTCATGGAAATCCATAGTCAGGGTCTGGGCACGAGTGGGAAATAATTTGAAAATTAAACAAGGGCACTGATGTTTGATTAGAGTTATTTCCGCACTCATCCCCCCTTGACTAGGATTCACATGCCCACCACAACCCAGCCGATTACGCTTTGAGATTGGCAAGTAAATTGGTTTTAAAGAAGGAGGACCCTGGGGTGTGGGGTCTATCTCATGTGAATCCTAGTGAAGGAGGAACGAGTGCGGAAATAATTCTAATCAAACATCAGTGCCCTTGTTTAATTTTCGAATTATTTCCCACTCGTTCCCAGACCCTGACTATAGATTTCAATTAAATTAAGAGAAGGCATAGCCAATTCTCTTAGCGTGTAATTATTGACCAGAACCATTAACGCAAGAAACACTGGCTCATAATAAGTAATGACTGTATGGGGCACAGCCCCCCTAGACATTTTCTTGCTCATGTCATTTTCGCATCTTACAACATCACTAAATTGTAACAAGCAGTAATGTCACACATCAAATTATGCTTCTCTTCATTAGAACCCCAAGCACAAGCAGTACTAGCACAAGTTGCTTAGTAAAAGGCGAATTTAAACTATATGTAAACTACGAACTTTCGTATTTTACACTACTGGATTAAAAACAAAGAAGGAAATGAAATCCCTTAGCATGGTTTTCTTGATCAGAACTCTAAACAATGGTTCGTATGCCCTGGAAAGAGCTAAATGTTATCAGCCAAATTTAGCTCGAATATCCAGTTGTATTGCTATTTCCCTGGTTTGTTCTCCTTTTTAACATCGGTGCTCAATATTTACTCCGTGTTGTTACCTCTGTCTCGTTTTAGTAAGCATAGATCTTTGCTTTGTCTGCCCCCCCCCCCCTCATCAATGGAGGGCAAATTTGTTAATGGAAACATGCTTTGTGCAATACCTTGTAAATAGAAGTTGTTTGCGATGCAAATGCTTATTTTTAACTATGAATTTATGATTCCTGCTCTATACGCATCTTTTGCATTGTATCTGCAAAGAGATTTGCATAACAATTTCGAGGTGAAATATTGCATTTTACAGTGAGCCACATTTACTTGAGGTGAAAAGTACTGATCTAACAGCCTAATAGCTACTTGATACTCATCTCTTCCTTCCCCAAGCACAGTTGCTGGTAAAGTATGATATATATCTTGCATATCCATTCCTCCACAATGAAGTAAGAGTGCTTCCTTTTGGACAACATCGGTGATACCCTTTGCAACAACAAAAAGTTAAGAGCATGTTTCCATTTCTTCCACCTTGTAACGATAGATGTGTGCTTCCAATGACAATAAAACTGTGGAATACCACTCAAATTTGTATTCATAGCCATAGCCATAAATCCAAGTCACCAAATTTGTTATATTTCCCAGATAAATTTATCGATGTAAGCAGATTTAACCATAAACACTCTCATAAAATTTCATCACTCTTTGCTCTTCTTCCAAAAACATACTAAATTCAACTCAAGACAAAACTGTAAAATAATACAATAACGAAAATGCAATTCAATCACATAAGTATACAACAGTTATATGGACTAATTACGCTTTAGCTTGGCCCCTGCACTTTCAAAAACATTGTATGGCCCCTTGCCTAAAGCGGCTGACTGCTTGACCTGCATTTTACTTGACCTGTTAACCTGCAGTTTGCAGGTGCCCTTCTTGAAAACAAAAAAAGCTACTTCCTGACATAATTGTCATAGGCCTATGACGGTTACTGACAATAATACAGTCTTGAACAAGTTATTTGGAGTGGGAAAAATCTGAAAAAGTAATAAGCATCCCCGGATTTGTATTAAGCAACTGAGATTACCAAAGTACCGAGGTTTGACCATATTTGATGTCTGAAACTCACCCAACTCCTAAATTTCCAGTTTTGTAGGGTTTGGGCTACTCAAGGATTTGTAGGGTTTGGGTGTACAAGTTCTGAGGTCAGGACTCTCACACCCAAACCCTACAAACCATTGAGCAACCCAAACATTAGAAGCCCTTCAAAAATCACATAACTTTTCCTACAATAAATAGGGAAACCTTTCCCCAATTCCTAATTTTCAAACATGCTGATATTTCCTACAAGACTATATCATACTTCCAACATGATTTTTCCAAACTTAATGCTGAAAATTATTGGATGATTTTGTAAAACTTGATCTAAATTACTTGAAGGACAATTCCTTACATGTCAATTCACAATTCAATAAGTTTTTAGCTAGTGTTGCTATTCTTGTTAAAAATCATCCACCTCTGAAAACAACTTTCTAACAGAGATATGAAGTTTAGGAATACACCATAGGTTAACTGCAAAATGTAAAACATGATGAGTATCAGAGAGCATTTGTTTTGCAGGAGCAAGAGGCATAATGGCACTTCAATGAAAGTTCTTTGCAAAAAATATAGACAAGATCTTTACAAAATTATAGAAATCATGTTTCAAAATCTTTGAAAGAAAGCAAATCCATTTATTTCTACAATTATATCCAGATAAATAGTAACAATATGAAACAACTGTAGTCTGGAATCAAATCGTTAGTCACTAGGAAATCAAGTAATGCAGACATTATTGGCAGGACTAAAGATTCAAATGGAAATATCACCTCTCACCGAGCTGTCATTGCTAGCATATTAAACAAGTACTGTGTTAATGTTTCTCTCACAGCATCACTGGTTGAAAATTCCTTTTTCACTATACCTTCTACTCCTTGAAGTAGTTGATGTCATTTCACTTCTGAAGCCTGGAAATCTTTAGGACCTAACAGTATACCTAAGAAAAATTTAAAAACCCTTTCCCCTTTAATATCCACCCCAATATCTCAAAGTTAAATGAATTATGTCAGTTAGGAATACTTCCCAAAATGATGAAGTTAGCTAAGGTAATTCCATTGCTTAAGAAGGGCTGCTCACTGATAGTATCTAATTATAGACCTAGTTCCCTTCTGTCTCTCTTTAAAGACACACAACAGGGAAATAGGTCTATAGTAAAATCACTTAGAAAGTCATGCATCAGCATCTTTATAATTTCTTGACTAAATATAAAATCTTATATAATTTACAATTTGGATATTGTGCCATTCACTCCATCAACTAGGCCCGAGTACATGTTACTGAAGCTATCAAGAATTCACTAGATAACAGACAACTTGGTTGTAGTATATTCTTAGTTTTACAACAGGCTCTTGACACTGTTAATCATGATATTCTCTTATATAAACCTTAAAATTATGGGAATAGGGGAATTGCCTTTGAATGGTTCAAATTATTCCTTTCTGATAGGAAACAATATGTTGAAATAAATGATAGTACATCAAAACATCTCAGTGTTGCCTGTAGTGTCCCCCTGTACCCCGTCCTTGGCCCTCTACTATTCTTAATCTTTATCAATAACTTACCAAACCCCAGGCACAGATCCAGGGTGTTGCAACTGCTGCTTGAACACCAGTCAGATTTTCTAGCTTTAGAAGTTTTCAAATTACCCAGAGAAAAGGGTTTTATTGTTACAATTAAACAGCTGAGGTATACAATATTATCTGCTGTATCCCTTTGTATCCAATGGAAATGCAGTTCCATATTCCTAATGCATTCGCTTCACTATTTCACAGATAGGATGGAAGTGACTGAGCTAGCTTACATCCAATTCTATCCTAAGATTCAGGCACTGTATTGTTCTAGGTACCCAATTAAACATGTTGCATTGGCATGCATTCCAACTACCACAGAGCACAAGTGTGTCTATAGGATGGCTTAAATTTCAGATTCCAAGCCAACCAGGATGCTCAATAGTTTGTGCCTTATTGGCGGGAGCACCAATCAGATTGGGATATTCTTCTATCATCCAATCAGAAAAACAGCAGCCACTGCTCAGTCTTGGTGGGAGCACCAGTGAGCATTAGTGAGATTCTTAACATCTTCAATCATCACTCAAAACAACTCGCGAATGGTGGCTGGCAGAGGCAGAGCAGAAGTGGATGAACATGTTGTTCAAAGCACCAACACAAAGCAAAGAAGCTGCAATAGAGCAGCATTCACAGAAGAATCTATAGATATGTGGCAACTGATTTCAAAGCTTATATCAACAGAGGCCTAAATACTAGCTGAGTAACAACCATCTATAGAAATTAAGGTTTGCTTTGTTCTTGTATGTAAAATATGCACAAATAGAATGGCATTCTATCCATTTACCCTAGAAGCTTTTCCCACCAATTTTAACACATTTTTTGCATTTAAAATATATACCAGCACACAATTATCAGGGGTGGGGTGTAACACCCTAAGTCCTTTTTCTACTTGTAAAGTTGAAAATTTTTTTATAAGATAATGTAGAAGGTTATGCAAGTAGATATTCATTAAAACTTCATGCAAAAAAATAAATGACCCTTTTATCAATCTGAAATTTGAGCAGGGGCGGATTCAGGGGGGCCAGGGAGCCATGGCCCTCCAAATAGCAATGTTTCCTGTAGTAAGCAATAGGTTTTAAGAAACTTTCAGATGAAAAAGACAATTAAGATTCCCCAAAGTCCAGCTCTGGATCTGCCTCTGATTTTGAGCCCTTTACCCTGCTTCCCAAACATCCATCAATTTATGTACCTACTTTTATATTATAGCTAGATGATATGCATTTAAGTACATTATTATCATGTACAACACTTGCTTCAGGCAATCTAGGCCAAGACATATTGCAAAGAGCCTGGCTCATTTTGAATTTTAAAGTTGCCACAGGACCGCTGGAGTTAAACTTGATTTTTCAATGCATGCTTACTGGCAAATTGTTGTGGTGAAAACTTCACTCTTCCTTTTACAAGAATGCCTAATTTTTTGCTTAGTCTCAATAATTTTTATTTTGAGCCTTAAATTATTCTTATATACCTTAAGTTAAACTTTGCCAAAAATCAAGGGAATATGTTCAATCTTTGTTGCACTACTTCTCACAAAGCAAAGCAATAGTGGAAGAGAATAGGAAGCATTCTATTGATTGTGCAAAAGTTAGTCTAAAAGCAGCATTATATCTCAAATACATAAAAGATTTAAGCCTTGATGAACCTTGAGTCTTTCACTATTTTTTCTACTTATTCTTAGGCTCAATATTCTTGTAAACTTTATTGCACAGTACTTGCATACCTAATAAATATTGAACTTTAGTTGTGCAACTCATCTCAGCTAACAATGTGCTGCTTCAATAAATATGATTTGGCCATAGCATTACTACTGTTGATTGACTAAATCTTGTGTATATCATCTGGCTATTATCTCTTCAAATGGTCTGCTGTGTATACATGAAAACAACAGCTGTTCCCATCTTTATATTCCTTGCCTTTTCAATGTATTTGATAGTATATTTTATACATATTTATGTTACATTGATCTTGCAGAAAATATTCATATTTTACACCTGTGTGCTAATAAACCCTTCTCAGCAGATCTATGATAAGCCATAGCAAACTAGAGAATCTACTTTTAGATCCACACTGAGATTAATGAGGACATACTATGACATAAGTACCTAAGTAAAAAAAGTGTAGAAACTTTATGCATGCTCAGTATTTTATGTTATTGTCAAACTCAACAACATTTCCTTGTGGCTTGGGCCCTTATCTTCCATTTAATAAGTAGTGGGGTGTTCCTTTACTTGGATGATCTATAGTATGTTGTTTTCATTGATGATGTACCAAGGGTCAAATATTGGTTCCTTTTGTAAATTTTCCCTTGTAGTTGAAATTTGTGTAAAAGTTCTATGCCATCATGCTTACAGGATCTTAAGATGCAAATGGCAGCAATTTGTAAAATGAACCACTAGACTATATGCTATTTCTCAATGAGATGAAAAATGAAAAAGACTGCAAATTTTCTTCACAAACTTTGGATTGCATACAGATGGTTCTTTTGATATAGCTTTAGTGAATAACTTTTGAAGTTCAGGGTTTCCGACAATTGCTAATGAAGAGTTTTGCAAGACAGTTTGAGAGTACAGATAAATAGATATTTTAAAAACATAGCATAGCTACCAGTATGGCCAAGAACATTACAAGCATATCAGGGTAGAAGGAGTAGGAACCAGAAGTTAAAGGGAACACAATAGCACTATTCAAGAGACCAATTGGACAGTACTGTTGGCCATGCAGCAATAGTTAGTATTTACCCCTATATTCTTGCCAAGGAAGTCTGTCGCATGGAATCAAAGAGGTGATGGTCCCTCTCCTCAGCCAAGGGGCCACTTTTACAGGGCTTATGCTACTTCTTAAGCCCCTCAAAAACTTCTTAAATTTATGCATTTTGTAAAAAACTCCTTACTTCCTTATTTCTAATCAATGCTCGGGGGAGAGGTTTTCAGAAGCAAAGTTGTTTAGGAAATGATTTGCTTTTTGTCAAGGAAACACACAAGAAATGTTTGATCTTTGAAAAGTCCTTACATATTCATGCATACATGTAGCAGTAAACCATATCCCTGGTGCCTTATAAATACATTATTTATTAACATGTATGTGAATACATAGCTCTTTATAGCTGTTCTGCTTTTGCTAGAATTTTAGCAAAATTTAGCAATTTTTACCACACCCACCAGAAGTGACCATGCCCATTTATATTGTGGTGAGCAACAGTCAGATTTTTACCTGGATGTACCCCTGAACTCATCCATCAAACTATCATTTTACCTATATGCAGATGACACAAATATCTACTATGAAGTTGCATGTCTTGATATACTTCATAAAACAGTTAACAAAGAGTTAAGAGTAAAATTATGGCTGAATGTGTAAAAATTATCATTGAACATTGATAAAACAAACTATGTTGTTTTTAGATCCCCTCAACATTCCCTTGCAAAAGCTGTCATCATAAATATTGTTAATGTTCCTGTCAAAAAACCTGCTATACTAAATTTCTTGGTGTCCTTTATGAAAACCTCTCTTGGAAATTCTTCTTCAGAGATCTCTCAAATAAACTTGTCAGAATTTGTGGTTTGTTATTCAAAGTGAGACTCTTATACATTTACATACTCTACTTTGTCTCTACTAGTCTTTATTTTCATCTTTTCTCCAATATGGCATTCTAGTTTTTGGTTTGACTCATGAAAATCATAAAAATGCAATGTTTTTGTTACAGAAAAGGGTTATAACGGCAATTTCATCTGAAAATTACTTTTTCTCCTACATCTATTTTCTTCAATTTAAAAATTCTGAATTTGCATATCTGTTTAAATTGAAACTGCTTAGTTTTGTTTATGACTGTGTTAACAAAACATCTCCCCCATGTTTTCATTCTATCTTTCCATTGGCTGGCTCTGTTCATATTCATAAAAATACCCTCCAATATGGTCTCATGTCTGTACATTACTTTCGTGCCAAGTGTTAGAATACAATCCCCATACACACAAAATTTTCACCAACTATCTGTAGCTTCTACCAACAATGTAAGATATCTATCTTACACAACTGCTAATCATAAGTCCTTAGTAAAACATGTTTTTTTCATAAATCATCTTTGGCTCTCTCTCAAAAAGAGGGGAGATGGTCTCTCCACCATTAGCCTTGCTACTAGCAAAGCTCCTCCTTAAAAGCAGTCATAATGATAACGAAGGGTGCATTCGATACCCTTGCCATACCACTATTAGCAAACCTTAGTCTAAGATTGATAAACGAACTTAATGATAATGAGTTAACACTAATAACTTATAAGTCCCTCAATGACCTTGCTCCAAATTACCTTACACAACTTCTAATTCGGAATTCTCAACAATCTTGTCGAGCCCTAAGACACACGGATAGAGATTTGAAGTTGCCACTGAAAAAAAGTAATAATGGGCAAAACAGATATTCTTTCAGAGGAGCAAAATCATGGAATAGTCTATCAGCTGGTGCTAAATGTGCACCATCTTTGGCATCTTTTAAGTCTTATTTGAAAATAGTTGTATTACATATCTAGTTATATACACTTTTACTTTAGACTTTTTTAAAAATATGTACTTTTTTGTAAGATTTTAGCTTTTACTTTCTACCTAGACGGCCCCTTGCAAACCAGCTCAGCTGAATGGGCCACCGTCTGTAAAAAATTGAAATGAATAATAATAATAAATCCTTCTAAAATCCAATCGGTGATCGGAATCTTTGAGTAATTCTCGGGGGGACTTGTTTCACGGCCTAACAAATTGCGCGGCAGCTAGTAGCTTCGATAAAGCTTTTGCGCGGACGAGACTAATTTGTGCGTGGCTGAGAGTAAAGAGTAATGTGCCTTGCTAAAAGAATGTTGCGCGCCTGGCATATAAAATTTCAACGAAGCGCGGCAGACATCTGATATGCGCGGGGGAGAAATCCCCCGCACAAGGCAAAAATCCAAATCTGGTCTACTTCTAGTTATGGTTGTATGTTTCAATTTAGATTTTTGTACTATGCATTACTTGTTCGTTTATGTGATTGTATGTAGTGGGATTTAAAAGATATAAACTGAACTGCACACGATGGCTTACCACAGGCATTTCCAAGCCCAACAGACTTCGAATCCTTTGCAAAACCTGCCATAACTCGTTGTAAGGAAATAATTCCGGTTAGTGGGTTAGCGACAGTGTTGCCACGATAGAGTGAATAGAACTAGAGCGCTAACTGGCTAGTCCCATTGTATACAAAATAGTGGCCTGCCATGTACATCCATAATGGCGCCCTAGTAAGGCAGAAAGTTGGTGTACACTAGACGCAAATAGGAAATAAATCATGTTTCCGCTGCTTATTTTACAAATATTATAATACATTAAGGCTTTGGAGAGAGACTAAGAGTTTTTCATGCATTTTTGGAGAAACTTTTGCGTTTATTAGTGGTGGACTTAACCGTGGTAGCTCAAATATCAAACATTGTTGCTGCGTTGCCGTGGATACCTTACTAAGTTTCCTCAAATGCTGAAGGTATTTACGATTTATACTTAAAACAAACAGCAATGATGGTTAAAGAGTATGGCTAAGATTCATTTAGTAGCAAATACTTTTCAAATTAAAGAGCTTTTCAAAGTAGTAGCTACCTATGCCGTCTCAGAAATGAGTTTAAGGCCTGCAAGAGCTTAAAGTGTCTGTTTTATTTATCAGTCTATGTGCGATAGAAATAGAAAAAGAACGTAAACATATCTTCTCTCAATATTGCATATTATACATTAGAATTTGGTTTGTGAGTATCTGTCTCCTAGAAGTTGTACTTTGTCTTATAACGTGGTGCGTGTAAATTCTGCCTAGCCTTTGAGAGATGATTGTTAATACAATTCTGCAACACACTCTATCAATATTGTTGCATGGCCATCTCGTAGACTTGAAACAAGAATATGGCTTTCAATGGAACGTTGTGCCAGTAAAAGAATGACGATTCTTTTTTGCAAAGAGAGCTTTCACTAGAATTTGAATATTAATGTAGAAGCTTAAATGATGTCATGTTTATTAACTGGTTGATAGAGTGATGCAACAGATCATGAACATTTAGGTTTCTTTTTATGAATGTGAGATCAAGCCATTTGTGACCAACAGATCATCACTCGTCAAGATGGCATTTGAATCCAATATAGCTTTCAAGTTATCATTACCACAAAATGATTAATTCTGAGGAGAATGGATATTCTCTATAATGCAGTGTGCATTGTTTTAATACCTCTATCCTCCAATTCTAGGACAATGCTCTAAAAGTCCACTTAAGCTGCCAAGGATTGGGAGTAGTATTCTAACTATTATCTCTTTGAATCTTGGTGTAAGCCATTTCCAGAGACCTTCAAAAAATGTGTATGTAAAAGCATACTCAAAAAGCAGACTTGCTTCTGGACAATACCCTTTGTGTAATAGCAAAAATGGAATGTTCTGATGCACCAAAGCCAATAGTAAATGCTTTTCTGAGACCATCAATAATTTTCTTTCCAACAGTATTTATAATCATATATATACCTTTTGTTTGAAAGATTCTATGGTGTCAAAAGTGCTTTCATGGCTTTCCAAAATTTACTATTTTAATTGAATACATTGGATAAATTGTTGAAGGTCATGATAAGTTCATTTATTAGCTTACTTTCCCTAAACTGTTACTTCAGCACCCAAAACAATTGATTGCTGTAGCTAATGAGAAGCAAAAAGTTTGGGGAGCCACTTTCACTTTGTGAAGTAGCCTCCTAGCATGATGTCTTGAACTTGTATCCTAAAGTTAGGATATCCTTTCTCTGAATCTCATAAAGTTTTGTAGTACATTGTCACAGAGATGTGCCTAAATACTTTCCTTACATTTTGGGGGCATCATTCCCTCCCATTTGCATATCACTGGATAGCCATTAATGTTAAGTGCTTCATTTATGTGATTTTAAAAATTGCCATATCCTCAAAAGCATTCCTTGCTAACTTGATCCAGGCAGATATGAGGAATTTGATAATCTCTAAACATATAGAAATCATACATACATACATACATAAATACATACATACATACATACATACATACATACATACATACATACATACATACATACATACATACATATATACATATATACATATATACATTTTTATTTGTTTAGGGAGGCCAGAAATGGGCACTAAACACTGATGTGGGCCTCCATCTAACTAAACTTAATACAATTAATTTATAATATCTAAAATCCAAAAGTTTTTAAAAGGTTCATAAAAGAAATATCCTACTAATAATATATATAGTCTTCCCTCTTGTTTGTATTAAAAACTGTCCCCTTATTAAATGATATATTGTTTATTGTCCTACCATTCTTTATATTGTTCTTAAATATTCCCTTACTTGCTGACAACTTAACACCATCAGGTAGTGCGTTCCACAACGCTGGCCCTCTAAATGTTAGAGTGTCTCTCTCTATCTCTTTTAAAGGTCTTATAACTTCAAAATTACTTGCTGATCGTCTACTCCTACTCGGTTTAAATAAATTCTGCAACCTAGGGTCAGTGATTTCCTTGTATACATCAAACATAAATGATGCGAGTCTTCGATTATACAAATACTAAAGGGGTTTCCAGTTTGCCTTGTTCAGTGAATCTTGCATATTTGTCCTTTTTGGAATACGGTGAATAATTCTTGCTGCTCTAGCATGAAGCTCTTCGAGACAATTAATCCTGTTTTCAGGGCATGTTACCCATATCAACATCCCGTACGTCACTGCTGGTATAATGGTCATATAGTATATTTCCTCCAAAACATTAGCTGGTAGAAATGATATCCTTCGGATCAGTGACAGTTTGCTGCAGAACGATTTCTGGACTGATTTTATTTGCTTAGTCCATCTGAGACGATTGTCAATAGTTATACCAAGGCTTTTTGACTCTGTCACTGATCTTACATAGACCCCGTTGACGCTTACCATGTTGAGGGGTCCGTGAAACGACCTCGGTGTCATGATTAGAAATTCTGTTTTTCACTATGAATGGTAAGCTTATTTGCTTTACACCATTTTTGAATGTCACTTGAAAGTATGTTGAGGCAAGTTGTTGCTTCGTCAACTGATTTGCTTACTACAAATGCCGTTGTATCGTCTGCATACATGTGGATTTGCCCAGTACTTGCAGTACTTGGCAAATCATTTACATACAGAGCAAATAACCTAGGTCCCAATAATGACCCTTGTGGAACTCCTATTTTCATGGATCGTAACGAAGATTTTTCACCATTTATCTCAACATACTGGGTTCTGTCTGTCTGTACCATATGACAGCCCTCCTTCTATACGTTCTGAATATGCAAGAAAATTTTAGGTTTTCCTTAGGGGAGGGATGTTACAACAGAAAAACAACTCACCAAAATCCTTGCATTGGCCTTGTATGTACATGCTTTTTTCATCAAATAATCACTCTGTAATCCTCAATATAACCAAACAATAAAGCTCTATCAACTTATTCCCCCTCTACCTTGATTTTTTCAACCTTGTATGAGTTAGGCACTAACTGGTGCAATGAGACAAAAATATGGTTTCAGCTGTTCCTGGTGTTTTCGGCTATCCATGTGAATAATTGTACGCAGCTTAAGAGGTTAATATTACGGAAATAATTATCTGTTCCAATATACATTCCCATTAGTCATATTTCAAACGTTTGTTAAACTTTTGCAATGCTAACGTAGTTTCCATGTGATCTTTTGCCTAACTACACTACCATTTTAGATTTACATTGCGACGTAGCAAGCTCTCTAGTCCTATTATCTCTATGGTTGCCACCCTAGAATGAGCGATCTATTGTTTCGCTCTTGTTTCGCGCATAATGCACATGCAGAGCAAAGATGGTACCAATACGTTGGCAAAAGATATATGTAAACATCTGACTTGCAGTAGAAAGAGTCACACCGCTCCTTGTTTTTTCCTGCTTCTTTGCACAAAAGCAATTAGATATTGAGAACAACTCGTATGGAAGTAACTACTACCTAGAGTATTTGATATTGAATTAATGTGAGCCATATTTGGAATAATCAACCTTGATATAAATCCTAGAGCGCCTCAGCATAGGCCGAAGGTTAGCTGAAAAGCTTACTTGGAAGTAATTTCGACGTGCTTAACGGACAAAATACTTACAAGTACCACACGTGCTTTTCTTTTAGTATCTTGCACCTTCGAAGGAATTTAGGAGCTTCAACAAAGGGAGAATTTGAGGAAACTCGAGCATTATGTGCTTATAAATGTATAACATTAGCATTAGCATGATATATAAGCTATAAATGTTTGCAATTTAAAAACATCATTAAGTATGGAAAAATATTTTAATTTATTTCCTATCTGCTCCAAAGGGATTCCTAATTCAAAGTTCATTCTTCTTTGTGCTGCTAGTTTAACTCCAATTTCATCCTTGTCATTCATCTCTAAGTCAGTCGCTCTTGGGTGACTGCAACATGTGTTTGTGTAATACTCTGGAAATGTCATTTTATGCTTTGATCTTTGCTGCAACAGAAGCTCATTTTGCGAATTGAACAGAAAAACACTAAATGCCCGGTGCAACAGCCCCCCAGGCGACTTTTCACCTACATGGCTTCTGTTCTTTGCTAGGTGACAGTATATCTTTCTGGATGCGCCAATAATGTTGTCATCTTTATCAATTAAGATACATTTGTCATCAAGTTGATCAATTTGACTCCTATCATAGCTCGAAAGATTAACATCCGCGATACTTGAAAATGACTGGGTGGTTAAAGTCATGCAACCTTTGGCAACTCGCTTTCGACGAGCGCCTAGGCCACACGATTTAGCCATATTTCTGCAGTTAAAAACCATCCTTACAAACCAAACAGGGCCGATTAACCACCAACAAACATCTGAAGTAGTATAGCAGAAAAATGGCCTTCAACCCATTCATTACAGAAACGAGGCCAGCTCTTGATAGAACCCATAGAAATAGGAAGACTAGAATAAGCGGTCTATTGTTTCGCTTTTATTTTGCGCGTAATGCACATGCAGAGCAAAGATGGTACCAACACGTTGGCAAAAGATATGTGTAAACATAGGACTTGCAGTGGAAAGAGTCACACCGCTTGTTGTTTTTTTACTGCTGGCTTGCAGAAAAGCAATTAAATATTGAGAACAACTCGTATGTAAGTAGCCACTAGCTAGAGTATTTGACATTGATTGATTGGAACAATTTTTAGTATAATAAACCCTGATATAAATCTACAGCGTAGGCTGAAGGCTAGCGGAAAAGCTTACTTGGAAGTAATTTCGACGTTCTTAACGGACAAAATATTTGCAAATATTAATGCCGTCTTTTTCTTTTAGTACTTTGCTTCTTTTGAAGGAATTTAGGAGCTTCAACAAAGGGAGAATTTGAGGAAACTCGAGTGTTATATGCTTAGACCTGGCCTAACATGTGTATTATAGTTCAACGAGAGTTGTAGTTTTTTGAAATATCAATCACATGTTCCATATGAATCGAAAATTTTCTTAATTACCTTCTCATTATGATTGTCAAGCCGAACAGCTCTGTCCATTTGAATCACAAGAAACCACCATTAAAACACATCAATCTGATGGAAAGCATAGGTTAGACAGCTGATTCACAAACCACATACAGATAAATGGGAAAAACAATCTTGTTCAGGTCAATCAAAGAACAGCAACTCAGGCTGTCATTTCATGCAAACATATCACTGAACTTCCATACAAAAAAGATGTAATAAGCACATAATCCTTTTATCTATTCATTGTTGAATAAAGGTTGTTTTGTTAGTTTGTGTATTTGTGATGATTTATTTCCTTTAATTACACGCTCAGTATATATGCTACCAAACTGATGGTAGAAGATCATAAGGGAGTGTTTTACAATAAGTTTTATCAATGCTGTGATGTGATCATCTCTGAGGTGCTCATCCAACACATGGCATTGCAGTGAATGCTCCTACATTGATACAAACGTTCTATTTTTCATTTTGTGTAGGACAGCTGGTGTTATTTTAACATTGATTTCTTTTGAGGTACATTTCCAAATGCATAGCTGTGTTCTGGCGACTTTGTCCACATATTCAACCACATAGGCTGACCAAGATGGAACTAAAAAATTCCCATAATGCTTGTATGAGAGAAGGGAAAGTTGGCTTTGGTAGCCATGATCAGCTGAGCTGATAGAGTTGTGGCATAGTGCCACTGCACATTCTGGACATTCTATAGATTCTACCAGTTTCTTAACATTGTAGCCTGAAATTTAGTGGAAGATGTCAGACCTCCAAACATTCTTTGAAAGCAAAATTTCTGATATTCGACGGTCTAACTTTGTCTTCTTCACTACTGTTATTGGTATTTGCAACATCAACACAATTTGCTGGGATGGGGAGTCAATTCTGTTTGTCAACAGCAATTGTCTGAAAGCATACTTCAATTCAAGTACAGTTGGATTATTGTTCCAGCCAAAGCGACTTCTAATGTTTGAGAAATACATTTCAAATTGATCTTGAGAAAAATGATATGTCAAGATATATTCAAATGGTGTTTCTCTTCTTTCTAGTAATGCTTTACTTATTTCCATGATTGAAAGGGCTGATATGGTCAACCCAAGAACAAATATTTTTCTTGGACCTGTGATGATAGGGATACCTGCAGTGTCCTTAAAGTATCTCAGGGTTTCAATCTCATCCATTAAGTACCCCTCAGTTTCAGAAAAATTTTTCAAGTAATAGGCCTCTTTGTGTGCTTCCCAAACTTACTTTTTGATTGAGTGTGTCAAATATATTTTTCATCAGAAGAATGAACAAAGGCATTCCTTGCAAGCTTGAGCATATGACAGACATCTAGAATGACATGCACCTTTCATTTGTATCTGATGGGTTTGGGAAAAGATGTTTAGAGCGTCTTGATGTTGCATCCTAACTTTTCAGCCGTGCTAATATTCTGTCAGCAAATTGAAAGCTTCATATATCACCTGTTTCAAAATCTCTCCATTTAAATTGTTAGAAAGTATGCCATGAGGACATACCATGGTTTCTGGAGCCCACATACCATGAAAAGAGGGCATTAGTGGCAATTTTGTCACTCACTTCATCTTTAAGAGTGCCATATTCAGTATTTCCAACAGATTAGGACTGTGTTTGCCCCACTGAAGTTGTTTTTTAATTGACATTTTATCTAACATTAATACACAATCTTTCTGGCCTTCATTCACCTTGCCCTCAAAGAACTCAAATGACTACATTAAGAATCCTGGTTTACATTCAAAATTCACTGGCCATGATTTATTGTTGCTGGATTTGGCAAATGCAAGGACTTTCTAACAAACTTATAGCCCCTTGGGCTATAAAAATGTAGTAGAATGGCAAACTCTTTGATTTCCTGGGAGCACCTGGGGCCAGATAATTTGTTGTAATTTCTTGCCTCATTTTTAATAGTTCTGTAGCCAGTTGGCCAAAGTTATTATTCATTGATCTCTCATTTTCTTCAGACAATTTTTTTAACTTCTTTAGCTGCAACAAGAGTCCCTTTTCTACTTCTGACAATTTCTAGCCCAAAGTTTATTAATTGTTTTATGTTTGTTCCTAATCTTTTCCTCATAATTAGCTTTCATTTTTCCTTGTGAAATATTTGATGCATGTGTATGGTCCATTAGTGCTTGTTTTGGATCCAATGTAAGAGTTTTTGGTGGGGGAAGTAGACCTTTTTACTGGGGCCGGTTTCTTAAGACTCCTTTTTTGAGATGCTCTGGAAACCTGAAAGCTGATGAGACAGCACCTTTTTCAAACATTTTCTGCCAAAAGATTCAGAGTTTGACATGGAAGGAGGGTAGCTGTAATTACTAGGAATGAAATGGTTCTCGCAAATTCGCTGTGATGCAGATGGATACCTCTTTTTGTGACGCATTGCAATAAGCCATTTGTCTAGTAAACTCTTATTCTTGAGTGGAAACCAATTACAAAAATATTGAATTAGCAGTTAGTTTTGCGTTCATAGTTAATTTGAAAGCAAGTGTTCATAATTTATTTGAAATCAAGTGTTTAAGTATTTTTAAATTCTAGCTCCAACTGAAGATTTGAAAGCAAATGTAGTTGACTTTGCCTAAACTTAGGGGCTCAAGGCCCTTTCAGGAACTTTTATCTAGGCTAACATTTTGCTGCATGTATGGCCAAGGCGTGTGCTTAATAGCAAGAGCAATGTTTCAGCTAGCAATAATTATGTTACTTTGGGTAATGCAGAAAGATTTTTCAGTTTTGGCCCCAGCCAGGTACTGTATACAGTATGTATGCTAATGGATGTCCGAAGTTGAACTTCACCATGAAGTTCATGGTCCTAGAAATCAGGCTATCCTTTCTACTTAAAATGCACTTATTTCTTGGACGACTTTTTGCTAAGTTATCAAATCATATATATGGTTGCAAATTTTAGAAACACTTCAAGAATAGCATTCTATCTTGTACTATAAGGAAAGTACACCCACTGCGCAACTGGCATACTTATTGGTGAAATGCAGTGTTTATGTCCTGGAAGGAAATCTTTCTTTGGAATCAAGCGATTTTTGTAGCCAAATGCTGCGCAAGATACTACCATATTCGAGTTTTCATGTAAGTTCTTAGATCGATGCTTTAGACTTGTAACAACAGTTTGGGAAACCACAACACACACTACTCCAAAGCACTATCAACTGTAATTGCCTGTAACACCACGAAAGTATTAATGATGTTTGCTGCCAATGGTGCGACACCACTGATCTAAAAAGAAAGACTGGATCGAGCATTCCTATTGTCTCGGCTGAGATTTTTTTGAAGCCCGGGGAATTCAATTGACGCCATCTTGGTATACCTAGAGCTAGTTCCACGTCAGGCAATTTTTGTTCATTTATGCGACTCTTAAGACAAAAATGCCAGGTTGCTGTGCGTATGGGTGCACAAATCATAGTGATAAAAAATGTCAGAAGTCAGGTTCTTCAGTACTAGTAACATTTCACAGGTAAAAAAGACTTTATGCCACTTTAAATTACACCTTCATCAATAAGTTATGACCTCTAATAGCCATTATTTGTACTTACTAAAATTATTTACTCCCACCAAAATCTTATTTCATTGATATCTCTCCAACTTTAATTTGGATGCATTATGGTAGCCACAATTGAGCATGTTTCCTTGTACGAGAAGGATACCTGCTGATCACTAACTTGATTAAATTTTGTTGTAAGGTTTCCGAAAGAGCCTGAACGACGTCTAAAATAGACTGCCAACCTCCGAAGGGATAATTTCACACCTAGCAAATGTACTCTCATTTGCTCTGAGCATTTTCACTGCTCATGCTTTGATAGGACAGGCCAGACTGTCCGTCTAAGGCCAAATGCGGAACCAACTATATTCCAATGTCCTGAACATCTAATAACAGTAATGCTTTTGAGAAGGTACTTTCTTTTCCTATAATCCAATGATGGCATGGAGGGGCTCAGCTTTCCATTCTAAAATAGATACAGCTCTTGGGGGCTCAGCCCCCTCCAGCAAGCATACAATATTATAACTGAATTTTTAGCTTGGCCTGAGCTTCAAAGTTTACATAAGAAAGTGATTATACTGAGAGATAAATGGGCAGTATACAATATTTGCATGCAAATGTTTTACACTGTGTCTTTTTACCATTAGATATACACAAAAGGGACAGATACACCACTAACATAAATCCAACAACATTTGCAGCAAATTGCATACAAAAGATAGCAGGGGTTCCTACTTTCTTACAATGATAATGATTCTTACAATCCTGCTACCTTCCCAAAATCATTCAAAAGCGAGTGAAACTAGAAAGTGTTACTTATTGCATTCCTTTTATCTTCCATAGATAAATAATAAAAAAAAGGCCCCAGCATCTAGAGAAAGCACTGTAGATGAAACAGCAATACCAGATCCCTCAAACTCAGTGCAATCTGAACAGCTATCAAGCCCTGAGAATAAGATTAGAAAGCTTGATCTATTGAAAGAGAAACTTAAGGCTTCACAACAGAAAAGAAGACAATTACAAGCTAATGTCATATCATTATAGTCAGTCATAAATTGTTTAGAGGAGAAGAGCTTAATTTCATCCAATTATGAAAGCATTCTCCACGAGTCACTATCTGGAACAGCCCTTTCTCTCATGGAAAGAGTTGCCTCCAGAAAGAAATCAAATAAGAGATACAAGTATTCAGAAGAATTGCGTTCATTTGCTATCACATTACAATTTTAGTCTAGTACAGCATAGAACTTTGTAAGGAAAACTCTGCATTTGGCACTACCACATCCAGCACAAATTAGGAAATGGTACAGTATAGATTCAGCTGAGCCAGGATTCATGGAGCCAGCTTTTGATGAACTTCAAGCTTCTGTCATTTCTGCAAGAGAAAAGGGCCATGAAGTTCTCTGCTCACTTATGATTGATGAGATGGCCATCCACACATATGCAGAATGGGATGGGCAGAAATACTATGGGTTGTAGATCTTGGCACTAGTATAGATGAGAATGACTTACTTCCACTAGCTAAGGATGCACTTGTTTTCATGGTGGTTGCTGTACCTAGCACATGGAAAGTACCATACCCATATTTTCTAATTAATGGATTAGGTGGTATTGAACATGCAAATGTAATCAAGATATGTCTTAGAAAGCTATTGGAAGTTGGGGTTAAGGTTATCTCTTTAACATGTGATGGCCTTTTATGCCACTTCAGCATGTTGTCAGACGTTGGAGTAAATTTGAATGCATATAATTAAACAACAAGTTTTCCTCAACTACACAATAGTGGTGCAAGCAACAGACAATTACATTTTCTCGGTAATCAAAACTGTATCGCTATGCTATTGTACGATACGGCTGCATCATCTTGGCAAGGAATTTTTTTTTAGTAAGTAATGCAAGGGAAAGGCCAGAGGGCCTATAACAAAGCCCCGACAAAGGAAAAACTGAGAAATTGAGGGGAAGTTTAAGTAGAAAGGGAGACAAGATCAAGTTTTTTGATGTTAGATTTAAAAGATGACAAGTTGTAGGATTCAGGGAAAGTAGTGGGTGGCAATGAGTTCCACAGTTGAGAAGTTCTGGGAATGACAGATGATTTGTAAGATAGAGTTCGTGGATTAGGTAGTGTAACTTGGAAAGGGTGTGAATAGGTAGAGCTTCTGGTGGTTCGAACACGCCTCACTGGATCAGGAATAATATTCTTGATTTCCTGAGAGCAATGTCCGTGAGAAAGACTGTAGAGAATTAGTGAGGTTTGGATTGTTGATAAGATGGATAGCTTTAGACTGGACTCTGTCAAGAAGATGGAGAGAAAATTTAGGAGCACCACCCAAGACATGAGAGCAGTACTCCAGAGAAGGACGAATCTGGGATTTGCATATAGTTAGTAGTTGAGAGGTGAGAAATAACCACGGGCTCTAGAAAGAAAGCCAAGTTTCAGAGATGCATGCTTTGCTATGGAATTGATATTGGGTTTCCAGGTGAGATTAGATGAAATAGAAAGACAAAGTTGAATGATAGAAGATGAAATGCCCAGTTTATGTCCGTTCATGAAAACAAGGGGGAAATCTTGGTGATGTTTACGTGATATGACAACCTGCTTTGTCTTTTCTTCATTGAACTTAACAAGGTTGTCACTACCCCACTTCTCTTCATTTGTCAAGTCATTGGTGAGAAGTGAGGCTGAAGTGTTACGATATGATGAAATATTAGAATAGGCAAGGTGTTGAGGATTGGATGAAATAGATGATCTTAAAGTGGTTATGCATCGAAAATTTCGAATATACTTTTTTAGCTAAAGTCAAAACTTCAGTCTTTCCTATGCATGAATATCATATTATTTTTGTTCTTACTTGCGAGAAAGGTGTAGAAATTAGCGCTTGTTAAGAGGCACTATGTGCGATTTTGATAGCCATGGCGTGATGTCATAACGAGGATCAAATCGAGTGCATTCTTTAGGCCTATATCAGTTGATAAACAAAGCGTTAATAAGCTTCTCGTCTTGGCGTGCTACGGCTCAATAAAATCGTAAACAGTGACAGTGAATCGTCATGTTGCGATGAAGCTACTTATTATCAATTAGATTATGATGGCAATGACGACCGTGTGCTTGCACAGCCAAGCCTACTACTACTTGTACACGTGTAGGGTAATAGATGCATGCCACGGAGAGCCACTAGCTGATGATTCGGATGCACAAGATAAAGAAAATGTCGAGGCCAATGATCCCGATGGACTGCTACCACAAACTCTTGAGGCTTGATTTGAGAGGCAAATCCAAGCTCAGGACTGGTGAGTACTAGTATCTATTAAGTATTGCAGCTCATAGCTTGTCAAATTTTGTAAACAGTCACTTAGGACCTATAAGCGAAGCGTTAAAGCTGTACAACGTGTAGGGTAATGGGTCCTGCGTTAGGTAAAGTAGAGTTTGCATTGATTAGAGTTTTTTAATTTACGCTTTGATCTTCTAAGCCAACTGATCTTTTTCTGATAGAATGCAATTTCCTTTTCCAAAAACTGGACATCCGGTACAAACAGTATTAGGGCTTGCGAACATTTCTTCCTCATCCATTGTGTCATCCATTTTTGAATACATATAACGGATAGTCCATGAAAGGAATTGAAATACATTGCCATGGCATTATAATTTTCCTTTACTAGTAGGCCATTTCTAATCCACCAACTCAACATACCCCTCTGCCCTGTTTTCCTCAACGTTGTTAATTGGTACTACTTGACCAGTGTCTAAAAAACAAACACAAAGATAAATCTCACTTGTCTTTTAGCTCTATCTGTCAGTGACTGATCAATGGTATCTGCTGTGTCTGCCAACAACAAATCAATCAACAGCATCTGGCTTTAGCTTCCTTTTCATTCCAGGTTTGGCAGCGATTTCCTGATTCTTCGCAAAGCAGTTCTCATTGAAATGGTCAGAGTAAAGACAAGACGAGTTGGTGCTGCTCCACTTTGGCCTATGTCTTCGCACAAACCTGACCCAAGCTTGGTGTCTTTTCCAGTCTTTTTCCTTGAATGGAAACGCATTAACGGTTGTCCCCTCTGTATGCTGACCATTTGTGCAGCTTATTCCGTTGGGGAGACCAGACACACAGTACCGTCCTCCACGACGTTTGCAGGACTAGCTAGTGGAATCCATGCTAACAAGCGATCAAAATTTGTTGTGTACTCATTATGATGTCATGCGCAGTAGCTAGAATTCGCACTTTCCACAATACTATTCCAAAAGCACTATTCCAAAATAGCGAAGTTTGAGGGCTCATAACTTTTTTTCCATATGACGTATGATATTTTAGTTTGTAGCATGATGATCACAGCACAAAGTTGCATTAGAAAATGCAGAAAGTTAAATTTCGAAATTTTGGATGCATAAGCACTCTAAATAAGTGTCATCAGCAAAGGAGAAAATACTGGAAGATGTAGAGGAAAGCAGGTCATTTATGAAGAGGATGAACAGAACAGTAGAAATAACAGAACCCTGAGGTACACCTGAGTTCATAGAATGAGTATTAGAGAGGTAGCCATCGACCCTAATTGCAATTGACCTATCAGATAGAAAGCTAGAACTCCATTCAATGAGGCTGTGATGAAGACCAAACATTGGCAGTTTAGCAAGAAGACCTTTGTGCCAGACTCGATCAAAAGCCTTGGAAATATCAAGAGAGATTACTCTACTCTCACCGTAGGATTCTAGAGCAGAGGACCAAGCACGAACGGATAGGCTAGAAGGTCACCGGTAGATCTGGCTTGCCGAAACCCATATTGATGATCAAAAAGAAGGGTGTTTGTTTCAAGGAAGGCAAGCAGTTGTTTGGTGATAATGGTCTCCATAGTCTTAGAGATTAGAGAAGTGATTGCAATAGGGCGATAGTTTGAAGGGTCAGATTTGTCACCATTTTTGGGGATAGGGAAAATGTGGGCGAGTTTCCAAGAGGAAGGGAATATACCAAGATTGTAGGAAAGTTGGAAAAGCTTGTTGAGAACAGGGGCGAGTTCAGGGGCACAGGATTTTAGAACTATAGCAGGTATACCATCAGGTCCACTACATTTGGAGGTGTTGAGCTGCAGAAGGACTTCCCGACTTTGCATGTAGAGAACTTAATAGGGGACATTGTGGTGGTGGATGTGGGGTAGAGAGGAGGTTGGAAATCTTGGTCATCAAGATTGGAATTGGAAGCAAAGGTTGTTGTGAAAAAGTTAGCTATAGAGCAGGGTTTCTCAAACTTTTTCAGGCTGATACCCCCTTGGCTTCCTAAAAAACTCCTAGCGCCCCCTACCCCATAAACACATGTGAGCTTTTCTCGAGAAAAAAACAACATTATACAAAAAATATGCATTTAAAAAGTAATGATATAAAAGCTGGACTTTGTCGGCTTCTAAACATTTTTTTGACCTTCATCATCACCCTTAAATAAACGCATGCAATTAATACAAGCATGAAAGCACTTTTTCAAATCGAAAACAACAGCATTAAACAGCAAAATACTTTTCAAAATAATAATTGATTTAATGAACCATTTTTACTAGTTACTAAATTGAAGAAAAAAAATTTAACAACATATGCTTTCAAGAATGATAACTAATTCAGTACACTACTTTAATTTGGTTTCAGGATTACTTCTAGTGCAAATATAGGACAAAATATACTGTTCAAAAATAACAATGAATTTAATAAAGTTTTCTAGTTTGTTTTCCCAATTACTGCTAATGAGATGGATGTACTTGGTGTAGGGGTATAAGTTTCTCCACATCAGGATCGAACTCACTTAGAAGAAGACGTAGATCTCCATGCTCGGTAATTCTAAGTCTGCTCCATTGCTTGGAAAGAAGCAAGGCAACTGCACTGAACCCCTGTTCTACCAAATATGAAGTCGAAAAAGCAATAACATATATCTTGGCCTTTTTCCATAATACTGGATAGAAGTCAGATATCTTTTTTGTAGCCAGAAATCTTGAAATGATTTCTTAAACTTCGGACTTAGCTCAATTTCGTTTTGGATCGAAATTAACCCTTCCTCTGCCTCTCCTGTTTCTTCATTGCAGACCTTTAAAAATGGATTGATTACCCAGTCAAGTATTTTCAGCGATAAAAGATCCTGAAATCTTTCAGAAATATCTCTTTGCAACTCTTCTAGGTGAGTACAATACACTTGTAGGTCATCGTCTGATATGCTCTTTTCTTTATCCAATTCACATAGGCTCGAAACTGGTAGAGCTCATGGCGGTCTAGGTTTTGCTGGAATAATTTACACTTGGATAGGAAGGTGGAGATAGCAGATTTGACTTTTATAAGGTTGATATCATTTCCTTGCAGCTACAAATTTACTTCATTGAATTTGTTGAATATATCTGACAGATAAGCAATGTCATCTTTGATGTTTTTTGAATCGTCACAGAGCCCATGATTAGAATCTTGGAAACATGCTACGACTGTATCAAACAAAGAATAGAAGCGTTTCAGGCAGTTTCTCTTTGACAGCCATCTAACTTCTGTGTGCAGCAATGCCCTTTTAAACTCTTCATCATTATCAATGCAAAGTTGTCGAAAAAGTCTGGAATTGAGAGAATGTGCCTTGATCTTAGTTACTGCTGTGATAACAATATTTATTGACTTGTGAAGTTGACCACTGAGAATTTTTGCTACAAGATGCTGCCTGTGGATTACACAATGTACCGTAAGTACACCACGTACGTCTTTTTTCAAGAAACTGATGAAGCCACGATGACGACCTACCATGTATGGTGCTCCATCTGTTGCACATGCAAGAATGTTAGAAAGTGGGATGTTTTTCTCATTGAAAAAATTCTCAACAACATTAAATACTGAGTCTCCTTAAGTGTCTGTTTTACGTTCTCTTGCAAATAACAATTCTTGAACCAACTTTTCATCTTTGACAAAACAAACATATCCGAGAAGCAAAGATTCATTTCCTGGTAGAGTGGACTCGTCTAACTGCAAGCTAAACTCTGTTGTAGCAAGAATGTTGCACAGTGTTTCTTCAATGTTCGCAACCATTTCGTCTGCCCTTCTTTGAACTGAACTATCACTGAGAGGAATAGCTCTTATAATTTGGTCAGGTGACTTATGTAAAACTGTATGCAGGACTTCTCTTACCGCAGGCAGAATAAGTTCCTCTCCAATCGTATGAGGTTTACCAGATCTAGCAATCAGCAGAGATACGTTGTATGAAGCACGCAAACCATCAATGAATTGTTGTGAAATGATAGCAAACATATTTCCGATAGTTTTTCGTTTCTGGAACTTTTCTTGAAGTGACTTAAAATATGCCATATCGTTTTCTACTTTATCAGGGTGTAATTTTGTCCAATGTTCCAATAGTCTCGAAGGTTTCATGGCTTCGTTTGAAACACCTTCTCACATAGCAGACACATAGGTTGCTGTTGATTGTGTGGTGCTGATACAAATCCACATTTCAGACATTCCACGCTGTACTGCCTACACTTCTTTTTGGCTTGCTGTGGTGTTGTCATCTTTTCCTAACAAGTCCAATACGCAATCAAAATTTTAACTTTTATACAAATCAAGCCAATAAGTCAACCCAAATAAAGACACCATCGAGCAACTTTGATTGCGAACGCTACTTTCGCCTTTCTTCGTGCTGTCGTCTCTCCTAACTCGCTACCGTACCTCCCTTGCACCTGGCAATTAAAATAATACAGTGGCCCATGAGGTCGCGGCACATATTCATGATTCACACATCAACATTTTCAAATAAGAAACCTTTCTAACTTTCACCGCACAATCATGTTAACAGGAAAACATTCTCAAAGTAATGTCACACTTTGTTTCAAATATTCACTTCATACTTTGTCTCACTTCCACTGCAAGCTTTCGCTAATATCAACGACATACTTTTGTTTCAAATATTAAAGGCACACTTTGGTTCACTTCCGCGGCAAAATTTCAATCAATATTAACGTCACACTTTATTTCAAATATTCACTTCACAAACGCCACACTGACTCATTTCCACAGGAAATTTTCTTTCACCTTAATGGCACAATTTGTTTCAAACCCTAAATTCACTTCATGGTATTAAATACCTGTGACTAATGTAGATAATAAATAGAGGAATGAATTAAAGGCGTCTCACGGACCAGAAGGTATCTCCAGTTATTCTATCTCCATGGTGGTACCTACAGCTGCTACACTGCCGCCCCCCAACCGCCCATGTTTGGGCTACCGCCCCCTGATATCAAAGCAGCGCCCACTTTGAGAAACGATGCTTTAGAGGAAGGAGTGCATGAAGATGAGCCAGAGTTGTTTTTTAGAGGTGGAAGAGAGGAATGGCAAAAGTTTTGTGAGACAGCTTTGGCTAAGGACCAGAAGGAGTGAGATCCTGTTTGACATGAAGCAATTTTATTGTTGATGCGTTTGACAAAAGAGGATTTGGCATGATTGATCGTTTTTGAGCATAGGTTAAGAGCTTGTCTTGTACAAATAAAGCTCTTGAATGTGGAGTTTGGTGTAGTTTCTATTGTTTAAAGCGGTGGTTTTCATATTTGACAGCTTGTGCACATTGTGCATTGAACCACACTTTGGAGAAGACTTTTTGCCAGGTTTATAGGAAGATGGAATAAAAAGATCCATACCAAGTTGAATAGCATAAGTGATGAAGGTGGCAAAAGAGGAAGGATCGTTAGACAAGCCAGAATACCAGGGATAAGCAGCGAAAAAGTTTTGAAGAGAGTCCCAGTCAGCTTTGCGATGGTGGAAAACTTTTTGAGAAGAGGAACATCTATTCTGGTGGGAGACAAGGCTATGCTGTAACGTGATAAGATAGTGGTCAGAGTTAACACGAGGAGAATCTAGAATAGGGTTAGAGTAACTATCTGGGTTTGATGTAAGAAACAGATCCAGTGTATTAGCTTTGTCCCCTGAGCGATCAGGGATACGTGTTGGTTCTGATATCAATTGTGACAGGTTATTCACAATGGCAAAGGCCTCTGCACCACGACCAGCAGGGCTAGTGATATGTGGAGAGTGGGTAAGCCAGTTCGGATTGTAGACATTGAAATCACCAAGGACTGTGATTTCAGAGCTTGTAGATTCAAGATTAATTGTGTCAATGGTCTTAGATAGATGGTCAAATAGAAGTTCATGGTTAGTTGAGTTAGGTAAGCGGTATGGGGTGCAAATGAATTTTGAAGTGTGAGGTAGGGATATTGTCATCCAGATGAGTTGAAAACCAGGATTAACGAGGCCAAATTGAGGTAGACGAGAACTTTTTATATCAGAGCGGACATATGCACAAACACCACCATTTGAGAAGCAAGAGGAGAAAGGCTCATATCCAGAGAACTTTAGATGAGGACAGAGAATTGAGTTGTCATTTGGGTCCAGTGGTTTGATTTTAGTTTTGGTGAGGAAGAGTGCATGAGGGTTAGAGGACTGGAGATATTGGTGTACGCAGTTAAGATTGGAGGATAGTCCACGAATATTGCAAAATGAGATGGAAAAGAGTTTAGAATGTGCCACATTGGTAACTGCAGTAGATCTAATATCTGTGTGAGTGAGAGGCATAGTATGAATACAAAATGAGTGAGTGATGATTGGGTCAGTCAAAGTGATAGAGGCAGCATTTGTCAGTGAACCTATGAAAGTTCCCATAGCTATCCTGTGGCCTCAGAAAGCCCCACACGGAACTGTGAGCTAGGAGTGGCTCCAGTCGCGAACTGGCATAGCAGGCAGTCTGAGATTATACACCAGCTGATGAGGCATCCTTCCAAAGGGCTACCAATGGGTTCGGGCCTCTATACTATCTGGCGACAGGCCTGCAGTCCACCTTTTCCAACGGTACCCTCAGGTATAGCAAGGGATCAAAGAAGTCCAACAGCTTCCCACTGCGACTAATCATAGTCACCTTGCCAACCAAAATACCCGGACTCTCTATCCTAGTGCTGAAAGGGACAAAGTCACTAAAGGCACCAATAGATAGAGTTGTGGTACTTTCCTGGACGATGAAGCAAGCTCATCTACTACCTAAAAATTGAATGTAAAGACATGCGAAAATAAAATCAGGAAGCAACTGACAAAACTTGTTTTGTTCAAGAATCAATAAAGCAATGCCGATGATAGCTAATGCTCGATCTAGTCTTTTTTGAGATCAGTGTGCGTCACCGGATTGAGCGTCACTTAGCTGTGTCTCGTTTTGCAGTATTGGTAATTGCGGCAAAGCTGTGGTGCCTCGATTTGGTAATGGAGGACAAGATGGCCTAGGTGAGGGCCTTAGTTTTAGGGGTGAAGGGTGGAAGGGGAGGGGAGGGGTAGAAAGGGAAGGGTGGAAGGGATGCATGCCTAGGGTGTAAGTCCCCAGAAAGTGAGAGACAGAGAATACAACAATAATAATAAACAAGAGAGACAATCATCATCAATAGATAGCAATAAATCATTATCAACAGCTGCTAGTAAGAGTTTATTTTTCTTGTTTCTCTTCTTTTTTCATTACAGTTTTTGCAGTCTGTAAGATCGCATTTCTTCATGGAGTGTTTGCCACCTTCTTCTTCGGTTTCATCATCATTATCATCAGTGATGTCCATTTTTATGTCCAGATTTGCTATTTTTTTATCAACAACTGCCTGAAGGTGTTATATAGTAATGCGTTTAATCTGACTTGCGCTTGTCTTATTGGGGGGATGTAGTATCTGACATATCATTCTGCTAATAGGAATGGTTCTTCTATTGATGTGATTCTTCTGTCAATTTGTTTTAATTGAGTGTTCATAACTTCTTGTTTGTATTGGATATTTATTATATGTTGACCCACATGTTCTTTTACATACTTGTACGAGGAGAAGTAATCTCTTTGTTCCACATCAAAAAAGTAGGGTGGTGCCTTAGTCTGTGGATGGATAATAAAAAATAAGAGTAGCTTTAAGGTTTTTGATGTTCAATTATTTTGTTTAGCACATTGTCAATATGGTCCATCATTTTTTTGAGTAATTGTAAAGTTTTTGTCATGAACATATTCGAATGTTGGAAGTGGTCGTCAGAAATCCGTTTAAGAGTGGTGATGTTGTTGCTAATGTGTTGTAGTAGCATGAATTTATCGCTTTATAATCCATTTCATTGTTGTTGTGCAGGGTGGTAGTAAAGTTTCTGTAATAAACAAACAATAGTTGGTTGTTTGTTAGTAGAATAATAAATCAGAATACTCCCATTCATCTCCCAATAGCATAAAGTCTAATTGTTTTTGCTGCTGTTCGTATGCTGGATTGTTGATAAAGGGTGAAGAAGACTATCCGACTAATTTTGTTGTCAATGGTCTTTGTTATTGTTGTCATTTCATGCTGCGTATAAGAAATAGGAGACAGCAACACCAGAGTAAGAAGGATGTTGATATTTGTTGCTGTATGTCATTGTCTTCATCATAGTAGTCAACTACTTACCATTTCTACATACAAAAAGTGAGCAAAGGATGCATGCATTATTGTGTAAACACATATCTGACATAATTTGGTCTTAATTTGATATAACTAGAGAGTTGACAGCTATGGTCAGTTTGGATTGGATGCGGATGAGGGACAATACACGCATGTTGTCATTGTTATCGTTCTAGCTTTCTCTCTGATCCCACATCATATAAGCACATTAACAAATTTACTACTCCAACCCCCTAGACGCTTTGTCTCCCTAATGATCTAACGGTCGGAAGGAGGTCAGACGACCAGGGGGTTGGAATACTTTTGTTCTTTGTTTGGATGGGTGCAGAAAGAAAACATCAGATAGGTATTTATAATATCAGTTAGACAATAACAACATAATAGATGATAAAGCAAAAAGAACAGTCAGGTGATGAAGAGAGTTTCAGTTTGTGAAGATTTAAGCGATTAGCCAGTGTGTTGTTGAGGTACCGTACCGTGAATTTAAAGATGTTCTTAGGCACGCTACTCTGTGCAGGGGACCATAGAGAGTTGAGTTGAGTCAGAGAGTGATTTAAAAGGAAAGTAATAATAAAACCTTGGGATGGAAGTTGGGACTGGAGTTTTTCAGTGTGCTCTTGATGCACCATCTTTAGAACATGCTTTGTGTTTTTATTATATGAGTCATTGTACGTTCATGCTCTGACTAGTACTTTTCCAAAGTGATGTAATGGCATCATGCTGCGAAGATTGCAGAGAATTTCGCAAGACGGTTTGACATTGGATGAATTTAACAGGAGGAAGCTGGAGATTGAGACCAAATTGATTGTTGGGAAGGATAATGCCGCTTAAATTAGCACTAATTGGAAGATCAAGCCATTGACGCACAAACCTAGTTACAATGTTATCAAGATGTTGAATCACCCAAGTTTTAGGTAAAGTTGCAACTGTAAGGTGCCAATATAGTTTTGAAAGGATGTACCGCTGGTAGAGAAGTAATTTGATTTTAGGCAAGACTGAAAGGGCATCGATACCTTTCAACATATCTGGGAGCGAGGATTTGAGCTTCTCTTTATGGACCTCGTTGTCCACTTCAAAGTTGAAATAGTGATAGGTATTTGAAGGAATCACCAGATTTAACTGTAAGGACAACTTCATTATTAATAAACAGCATAGGTTTGCATTGGAGAGAACGGGAAGAAAATTTCTTGATCTAAAACGTCAAAAATTCATCCACTCTGATGATCATGTCTGGCCATGTACACCATTTGGTAAAACAATTCAAAAGAAGTTGATTTTCAAGTTCGTTGGTTGTGACAACAGCTGCATCATCTGCAAACTGGAACCAATTAATTGGTTTGAAAATACAATCCAGTTTATCGTGGGAAGAGAAGCCAAGTTGCTTATACTTTTCTTGGAGAATATATTGTATGAAAGTATTAATACACATTTTGAAAAGCAAAGGACTGAGGCAGTCGCCCTGAAGAGCACCCATTTAAAACAGGAATAGCAGGAGTAAGGGTTGATTTAGACGTCATGCTTTACTCGACTCGAATCAATTAATTGACCTTGAAAATATCCAAGTGTCGATTGGTTTGACTATGGTTCGACTGTAGCATGACATATAGATTGAATTGATTAATGAAATTTTAATTGACTTGAGTAATGATTAAACTCCAGTTTCTGCAACATTGAGCACTGTCTCTAGATCTTTAGCCAAATCCTCTACTAAATTCATTGCCATTTGTCCAGGTGTTGTCGTTGGTGTTGGTGTGTCATCTTCTCGAAGAGGGAAAAGCCCATAAAATTACTACTGCCACTGCACGGTGACTCTTCTTCTGGTGGTGGTGTTGGTGCTGGTCGCTCACCTGTAATGTCTAATGAGGGCGATCTCTCTAGTCGTCGATTTACGACTTGAAATGATGGACCTTGTGGACTAGATGGTAGCTGGTGTGGGGTTTTACCCTGCACATGTTGTATTATATCCTTTATTGTTGGACTCATTGGAGATAGGTCAAAGTCAAATGGGGAAATATGCGATGTTGGGGGAGAGCTGTTATTAGACGATAACCTACGTGCTGCTGCATGTCGACGGTGCTGTCGTGGTGGTGTTGATACTGTGGATGATGACGGTGATGCAGATCCAGCAGATACCAATAACTGTTGTATATATCGTCATCGAGCGTCGGATTTTGCTGTTCTTCTCAGTGCAGGTAGTCCCTTTTCTGATGGGCGATAAGATCCACTAATAAGCCGTCGTACCCGAGGGGGGATATAGCCGTATGTATTTACAAAATAACTCTCTATCCTGCGTTGTCGTTTCTTCACTCCCTGTCGTCGTATATTTCTGCGTAATTCTTCTGGTAGGCACATCAGATGTCTGTCAATGTAGTCGGAGTCGAGTCGAGGCTCTGGCTGATCTGGTAGGTTCATTTCCTCGGTTGACACTCTTGGTTCCAATAATCTGTCAATTCTGTCCCCATCCCATCCCGATGCTTGGTGATTAAGCTTACCATATTGTTGAAATCGTGCTCCACTTCCACTAAATGTAAACCCCGATAGTAAATTCTCTGTTTTTGGTATATGATGTTGTTGCAGTAGTCTCTGTTTAGTTTTAGATGTTATGCTTCGTATTATACGAGATAATGGATGTGTTCTATGTGCTAGTTGTAATAATCTCTTGGTTCGTCGATGATGTCGCCTGTTGCTACCCATTGCGTCGTTGTCTGTTTATCTGCGTCTACGACAATGTCAATGTCTGTGATATCTGCATCCACCACGTGAGGTCGATCCCATACCTGCTCTGCATTTACGTGCTGCAGTTTGGCGATTTATTGCCGCGAAATTAATTGGTTTTCATCGTACCAATCCTGGTGCACTAAACAGACGTAATCCGCGACCTGAAGCGTGTCCACGTCCTCCTCCAACACCAAGATGTTTACATATCTTTCCTGCTATCCAGGATTTGGCTTTAGATTTAGCCCAGTTTTTAAGTCTGTGAACGGAGTTCCGACGGTGTTTTTTACGAACTGGTTTTCCACCCATCCATTGTATTGCAGATCATCCTAATAACGATGTAAACAATCCTCATCCTCTCACTCGTCGTCAGTGATACCTCCTTCGTCTTCGATGACAATGACGATGACCTCTTCCTCTTGTTCGCCATCGTCTGTGCTGCAACATAAGTCGTAATCATCATCGGGCTCTTCCACCACCAAATATCTTCTTTGCTACTCTATCAACAGCTGTCCCATCAATTGCACTGCCTGCTGTTTTTCCTAATATTTTTAACACTTTGGGGGCTAATCTTGCCCCCAACATTGCTGCTCCTCGTAGCGCCATTATTGTTAGAACTTGTTTTTTTATATCAACTATGATGTGTCACTAGTATATTTAATAACTGATTGTGCACATGTCAAATATATATCAGATGTGCCAATTTCTTATACTGGCCATCTTTAATATTAATTCCATCGAATGTGTCTCTGAAGTGCTTTGTTTTTACGATGTCCTCCTATTCTTCCTCTCATCTTCTTTCCCTTTCGTCGTTGGTGTCCTCTTGCTCTTCTACCTGCACATCTATGTCTAGCCTTGCCACATCGTCCGCACTTTCTATACCCCCATTTCATTCCCTTTACACCACCTCGTCCTAGTATTGCTGCTACGCGTCCGCGCCCTCGCCCACCTAATCAACCGCTTTTAGCAACGATGGTAACAGCATGCTTCCTAATCCTACTGCTAATCCTGCCATGATTGATTATCAGTCAGTCTTCTCTCTATCTCTCTATTACATTTACATAATTACAACAGGGAGTTTAGTAAATACATGATTTTTTAGATCGTCAACATTTCTGTTCACAGCGTATCCAACTATTGTACAGTCTCTATTTTTCTCTTGCTTAGATGTTCTGAACATAACGAAGGGAAACTTGGTTGGCGGCTCTTTCTGAAAGAAATCCATAATTTTATTATACACTATCTGGTGTACTTTATTTGGATACATTTGTACCAACATTGTGTTCAGCTGAATTCGCAATTCTGGATTCTCAAATATAATTTTGTATTGTGTATTCCTAGACAATGTTACGGCATATTTTTTTTGCGGAAAAAGATTTTGCCAAACATGAAATATGCACAGTTTTCTGTGGTGACACTCTCTGCTAAAGAAATTAGTTATTGTCTCATCACTGCACATTTCATTCATTAGATCATCAAATACCACAATTGCCATGCGAATATCATCTAGTAACATTTGTCATCCTTCAATGACTGAACTTGAATGAAATGCAATTCGGTGTCCTTACGATCCACCCCATCCTCCTGCCTCCACTGTTAGACTATTTCCCGAACTCGGTTAGTCTGTTCTATGGATGCGGTACCATAAAACCAGTATAATCGTCTGGAATAGTCTCCACTATGATCTGTAATTATGTATCTCCATTGTGACAAAATTGTTACTAAGAACTCTGTTTTCCCACACTGGGATTTACCAGAAATTAAACAAGAGAACAGTACACGCATCCTAAAATCCCTACATTCTGTAGCACTCACTCCGTACTTTAGTCGATCATTACAATAATTTAAAACACCACGTTCCCACTCGCCGTGTGTCATTAGAGCATCATTACATGTGTCGAATTCGTCCTGTAACATTCTACCCATTACCTCCATATAGTATTTTTCTACCTTCTCAGCATCTCTATGTAACGTCTCATCATCGTATCTTGTGTTGTCATCACACATTTTTGCACTCAATTGTTAATGATGATGTGTATGCAGCAGTATACAGAAGAAATGGTCTCAATTGAATACAAAAGTCACATATTATCATAGTTATATTATCAAATATATTACAATGGTGTATATGTGTTCAAACAGTCACTACACATACAACTACCGCTGTTGTCACGACAGTTATCATTGTCATCTTCACCATCTTCATGCTCGTCCTTGTTATCATCATTATCGGTGTCAGTAGCAGTATCAGTATTATCAGTAGTATCAGTAGTGTCAGTATCCTCATCATCCTCCTCCTCATCTGCCTCGTCTTCTACTTGCTGCTGAACATAATGACCACGACGACGGCCAGATCCACCTCTCATTCTCGCCTCTAATAACTGACGACGACGCTCCTCTCGCAATTGTCTCTTAATGTCGTCTAATTTCTGTTTTTGGAGTACCAGCTTCTTTACTTCATGCTTTAATGCCTCCTTAAATGGAAATATATCCAAACGGTACTTATCGTATGCATCAAACACAGGTGAACCAATAACCCCAGCTTTGGTAAATAGTGACGATGATGATGGCATGTCATCATCCTCATCATTGGGACTATCACCATCACCATGTCCATGAACTGACAATGATGATTTTCCCTTTGCAACTTTTGCTGCATAAGCGTAGGGGTGGTGTTGTAATTTGCTATCCTTTTTTACGGCTCGTCGCCCTTTTATTTGTATTTGGTTTGATGTCGCACTCTCCTTTCCCATAGTAGATTTATTCAATGTTAATGATTTATGAAGATGATGTGGAGGGTTACGCACTATTAGTGGAGGTTGTGTACCCTCTAAATGCTTATGCTTAGGTAACTGTTTAGGGCCCATGGATAGGACAAAATTCTCTTGAACATGACGTTCAACAAAATCTGGTACATCCAATGTACGTGTTGGTGCTGTTCCATCCCTCCAGGCTTGTTTCATAAGTTTCAGTGCATATTCTACAGAACAAAAAACAATATCGCACTATCAGTAATATTATATATCCTATTATTACATAATCAATTTTATATTTGACATTAACATAGATGAGTTCATGTTCTTTTTCTTATTACTACTAGTATATCGCCGTCTTCGTCGAGGTGGAGGAGTAGATCTGGTAGTATCATCAGTGGTACAGAGTTGTCCTATCTTATCTTCTTTCTTGCCTTCATCCAGTACTGGTGATGTTGCGACGGTTGTATCATAAATACAATTGTTGATATCTTTCACATATTTTTCACATCCTGATGGTCGTACAGCAACAACTGTTGTTGATGGTGGTAGTGGTGATGCAGAGATCTCTTCCTCATCCTGTTGCTGCTGTTGTTGGGATGTAGTGTTAAATAATGGCGATAATATTGATTGCATCATATCATCAGTGTTTGACGATAATGTATCATCTAATCTCTCCTCCTGTAAAAATATAAAAGTACACACACGTCACCCTCTACTCATCTGCTATTGTATGCTAATTAACGAGAGAGAAGACTTTTACAATCAACAATACAGATAAAGAGACTACAGAGTATGGATTGATAGGTGACAGAGCTCTTCATAGTTAAATCTGAAAAGCAATTGGTATGGGGTAGAACAGATAGTTATGCAGCATACACCAAGCTACTCAAAGGTCAAAAACAACATGGAAGGGAAGGGGTAGGAGGGGTAGATGTATAGACATCAATGATAACCATCAAGCAATAATTGACCGCCAAGTGAGGTATGGGGTAGGATGGATAGTTAAGCAGCATATACACCAGCACTGACAACGCCAACACTAATGAAGATTACAACTGAGAATGAAACATCTGATGAAAGTTACAATGAAAGTAGATTACAAAGATAATGAATATATTTTAGTTGATAACTGTCATGATAATCATTATAAACGTAGATGACAAAGACAATGAATATATTTTGCTTGATAACTGTAATGATAATTACAATCATTATGGTCAACAGCAGTAAACCACAGAAGATATATAAGCATCTACAAGAATCTTTCAAATCATTACTCCAATGAAAACCTGTAATGATGAATCATTCAGACTATCAATTGATGTTATTATGTGCCACATGTGTTATTTATTCTTAGTATATATTAATGTGTCTTGCTATATATGTAGTGTAAATGTGTCTTGCTATATATGTATTATTATAAATGTGTCTTGCTATGTATGTGTCTTGCTATATATGTGTTATTAGGTGTGGCACCACCACAACTATCTTGAAAGAATTCTCTACAACAATAACGCTACCAGATAATGATATGAGTAAACACAAGAAGCATCCAAAAGCCCTAATATAAAAACAGAGTATGTACTAAAGAGTAAGATCAACAACAGAGAGTAGGGAGTGACGTGTGTGTTACTTGCCTAATGATGCTGTTGTTGTTGCTGTTCATACCACTTGCTTCTTAACTGTGTTTCCTGTTCATACAATCGAGCTATTGTTTCGGGATCTCGTCTCTTTCTACCACGCTTTTTCTGGTGTTGACCACTGTCTCCGCACTGGTCGTTATCATATCATGATTGATGCTGTTGCTGCTGGTTTGTCATTGTAAACTCATTGGCTAACTGCAGATATTGTTGAGATTGTACAACAATCTTGTTATATAACGTTGAAAATAGCAACACGTATGTTGGACTGACATGCTTACCTATCTCTAATTGTTTCATAGACTGAGTAAGTCTGCTAAGATTGGTCCCTATTTTGATCTCATCCACCTCAAATGAATAAAAATCTAATATAATATCATCCGTATGAATTGTGTGAATATCCAACTTCTCCTTGCAATACGTTAAAACATCTATCGACCCACCATGATGACAGCACGTTAATGCTATTGTCTTTGGATATGACCCTCCATATTTATATTGCAGCACGTAATTTCTCCACACTTCCACAAACATTCGACCAATGTCCCGATGTGATAATTGAATAGAGGAAGGGGGAAGTGCCATCAGAACACCACCATCATTACCATTGCTGTTGTTACCACTACTATGATGATGCTGATGGTGTTTATTTTGTAATAAAAATAAGTGACATTGTCGGAATAATATCTGTACAGATATTTTCATAACAATTGTTATCGTTCAAACTGTTCTCTCGTATGACATTATATGGTATACTGATAATTGTTCATGAATAATTCTACATCGTGGAAATGTTCTCAATATAGAGTCCAATTCTGCAGACGTCTCATATCGATGATCTTCATAGCGATACTCTTTTAGCTCGTTCACGGGTATTGGCATATGATCATCATCACTGTTGCTATTGCTCTTTTGTCCTATCACCTGGGCCATTGATGACATTATGTTTGATATATATGTATTTGTTGATGGAAGTTGCAATGACGATGTATGCGATAGTGGTGATGTGCTAGCTCGGCACATAAAGAAATCATACAAGAATATAAACGTCTCATATTGATATCTTGCGGGGCATGTTATTCGCTGTAATATTGTGTCATGAGTGAATGCTGATGTCCCCCCTAATAGTGTGCCACCATTGGTCGATGTGCTGTTACTTTTACTATTAGGACGCTTTCGCCCCCTCTTTTTTCCCTCTCCACCACCAACCGATAACAACGATGATATCATACTATAGTATGTATAGTCTAGAAGGTAATAATAATATTTAGTATATATAACTACTTACTATCAATAGTTGAAGACGACGACATACTGCCAACAACAATTGACCATCAACGACAACACACACTTCCGAAAAAAAGTACAAACTGTCACAACATACCTGCTGTTGCTACTGCTATATAGACAATGGTACTGTATGTATCCCATCATACATCACTTGTCATTTACAATAGAAATTTGTAAACATTACTTTCTCCTGTTCGTACATAACCATTGTGTCATACTTCCACTTCAATCCGCGGTTCACAGCCTTCTGTTGTTTGTTATATGGGGGGGGGGGCACTACCGTCATTATCAGTAGCCAGTGCATTACTGTACATACTGATAACTGTCTCACCAAATGATTGATGTTTACTTTTCTCTGCATCATGCGCTCTGTTGAAATTTGCCTTTTGGACACCTTTTGCTGAGTATTTTATAGTCTTTTTCCCTTGATCGAAGACACAATACGATTTTGAGCACAGTGATAACATAAGGTGCCCCTCACATTCTACTTTGTAGCGATTCGGTTGTCGTTTCCCGTATCTACATTTGTCCTTGTCATTGGTTATGAAATAATCCGGTTTCAGTCATTCATATTCATCTAATTTCCGGGGGTCGATGTTGTCGTCAAATCGTTCGTATTTTGTTGCAATGTAGATACTGTCCGTGTCAGTTTCTAATAAGCAAAAACAGTTCGGTGTCAGTACTACCTTTAGAAAATCATAGTAGAATTTTAACACTGATAATTTGGCATGATCAAATATTGTTTTTGCAATGTATCGCAATTGATCGTACATCACTTTGTCATGTTTCCTCTCAACCTCTAACAGTCTCGGCGCAATCTGTTCTTATTTTATAAAATTAAACATTGATGCAACAACAGATATGTAATCGCCACCACTTCCATCCACTATCTGATGTTGCTGATCTGTCGTCTTTCTGTAGCTCTCAAGTACAACTTCTCAGTGTTTGTTGTTATTCGATCCAAATGCACTATTGCCAATAAGCTTCGCCATTAGGGCTGGCATTTCACTGTGTTTGTCCTTGTCGCCTTTGATACGCATCTCGGTAATGCTATTGGCAAATTCTCGAAATATCGGCTCCTTATAGTATCGTATAAACATGTATACTCTGTCCACCACTAGTCCTTTATTTAGCAGCCACACCAAGTACTCATCTGTGAGGGCTATTCCTTTGGCAAAGTAGGAGACAATAACGCAGCGTCTGCTCTTTACTTTAATTCCCATTCTATCTGCAACATTCTGCATGTAGTCACCAATATCTTCGTAGTTTATATTCGCATGCTTAATTATTGGTGCAAAATCGAGGAAATAGTCTTTCAGATCATCCGGCAATCGTATGTCACACACAAGTATTCCAAATACTTTATGCTCTTGTAGTTTCTCCAACAGATCCAATGTCTGTACCAGATTGGTCCGTTGTTTATCAAACACCAATGGATCAATTAGCCGATTTGCTCTCGTCTTGCAATACTCGTCAATTGTCAGATTCAGTCGTCGCATCTCGGTCCATTGACACTCTCGTACACGGTGTACAGAGTATCCTCGCATCTCTAAAATCTCGTATCGTAATTTGTACACCATCTGATGTTTCTCACGTGTAAGACATAATCGACTGCTTCCTTTTGTCCTGCTATATGATTGTTGTCCTGCACCACACACTTTGCAAGCATGCCAATAGCATCCATCAAACCCTACCACATGTCTCACACGTCGATCTAATACTGCTGCTGGTGCTATATCTTCTTCATTGCCTTCCTGCTATAGCACAGAATAATAAAAACCATCAACACAAATGTTACTAAATGTGCACCACAGTGGGATCTGATGTTCTGCATATTTGTTAGCCAGCCACTTCTTCTCAGACACTGCAAGAGCTATCCTATATTGTCTGTACAAGTGGATATCACGTTCTCGCAAATGTACATCTTCAATATAGTCCAAGAATTCTTCTGCCCCAGCACTGTCTTTGTTAGAAAGATGTTTGTAACCAGGATGACGTCTCATAGGCATACGACACATTAAGAATCTATCTGTATCCACATTCTTGTATATTATTGGCTGTCCTGTATATTGCCCTTCGCCAAGGCAGTATAGATACAATGAATTTGCATCAAATCCCTTGATATATGGGTGCTGTGTACCATTTCTTCTTGTGAAAATTATTGATTGCCCACCAACTTCATTCCATCTAATTGTGGAATAGAGTTCAGGATTGTCTATGTAATACAGTGATCTATGTGGTACATGTTTCATCAGAATTTGTTTGGCAAGTCCAGACATTGATATTCCATCTCTGACCACATCCACTTTCTTGGTCCGCATTTCTTTTGCGTAGTTGCATAACCCAACCAGGAACGGTACAACGTCCTGAATATTATAGTATTTCAGATAGTCTGCTACAGCCTGCCAATGCTGCTCTCTCCATATGGCCTTCAGCTGTTCGTACTTTTCCTTTCCAGTATTAGGACATTTCTCCAACTGACTATCGCTAAGATTGTGTTTCTGTGTGTCCCGTGCCAGTCCGAGCTTTTGCACAACGTACTGCTGATATTCCGACTCCAACTGATTTTCTTGTCACAGTTGACTGCAGAATGCAGTATACGGAGGCATTTCTGTCTCTGCTAACCTACCATAGTTGTCCATATATTCGTAGGGAAAGTACGATTTACCCCCGTCTCCAGTAGCATAGTCCTCACCAGCAATGACTTTATAAATGTGTCCAGATTGAACCCAGGAGCCAAATACTGCATAATGTCCAGAAAGATAAAAGCCAGCTCCATCAGACAATCCATTTACTGTTATTGACACATATTGAGACGTCTTTTTCACAAAATGAAGTGACTTCTCTGCTGATGGCACAATGTCAGTAAGCGGCGGAAATAGGTAATTCTTAATCAATGAAATATCATATCCACTTGAATTAAACCCCAAAATTGGAAGATGGTTGATAAACTTCTTCAATTTTCCCAACAGTCGTACCTCCTTGTTGCATATCTCCAGATTCTTTTCAGCCATTTGCACATATGACCGCTGTTCTTCATCACCAAGTTCCTCTCGAATCACCATCTCTTCGATAGCATCATGATCTATTTCTGCAAGTAATTCTGATGACTCATTACACGATCTTGTCAGATCAATCTTGATGTATTTCTCTGCAAACCATCGAGTAACAAAATCAATAATTCCACTGTATTTTGTCAGCATGACCTGACGTCTCACTCTTGCTATCCCCTCCAGAGTACAAACAAATTCCTTGATTAATAGTTCTGGATCCTCATTAACAGCATATGCTATTCCATACATACATTGTTGTGGTTGTTGATCTTCCTCTGCAGTACCAGCAGTTGTCAGCAGCTCCATAAATTCTTCATCGTCTTGCGCTTCAGGTGTATTGTATATGTTGCATGAAATAGCGTACGATAGTGGTCGATTGACAATTATGTACGCTTCGTCTTCATGTCTGTCCAAATATTCCTGTTCTGTGCATGGTTCACCATGTTCATCTTACACCATTATTTCTGATGTTGCTGATTATTCCACAGTTGCCACATTCTCTTTGTGCAACATTGCCTCAAAATCGTATGTTGCACAGTAGCCAGTATACAGCATATCCTCATTGTCTGTGTTTAGTATGTCATCTGGAATTGAAAACATATGTTTTGCCTCCTCCCACATTTTTTCTATGCGGCTCTACAGCACCACACCTGTAGCGATATCGAATCTTGCCACATCGTTCTTGAATGTGCTTCTTAATCACAGTCATTCGATGGCCTTTAAATATTTGTCCACACGATATGCACCAATAATGCAACGTTGTCAATTTGTTCATATCTGATATCGTGTAGTAATGATTATCATGAAGCAACAGATTCAGCGTTTCTCGTTTGTACACATGTCCACCATTACTTGATGACAGATACACAGGCTGTATAACTGGCTGATACTTGTTTGTGAATGATTCTCTTTTCGGATTCACTCGATCATGCCTGTGTTGTTTCTTTAGTGAATAAATTTCGTACACGTTTATTCGTGTCTTGTAGATGTGCTCCGACAAATGTACCACGGTTACATGCACTCCCTCAAACATATCATCTGACTGTATGTTAAAATGATACTTGTATGTATGGTAGTACTGCAACGCCTTCTCTTGTATTGCTTTCTCGTTAGGTTTGCTGTTGTTATCTTTCAAATGCCAGCATGCAACTTGTGCAAAAAAGCACAGTTTCTTGTATAGTGCAGCACTGCTACTTCGTGTTCGACAGTGCTTTTACATATGACCGTAATCTCTCCTCCTTTGTACGACAACCACCACCAACATTGTCATCATCTTCTTCACCCTCCTCCATGTCGTCATCTTCCTCAACCTCATCTAATATATAGGGATTTTGTGGCACTGAAACCTCCTTGTCACTGTCACCATCGTCATCTGTAACGATGTCATAATTGTCATCCTCCTCTAACTCATCTTCATCATCAGTTAGACCACGCCCAATGTATTGTCGATTGCCAATCACTTCATTGTGAATATTACAATTTAATATGGGAAATATGTCCACAGCCATGTGTGTCATTCACACAATTAGAAAATTGTACTGTTCTGCATTCGATTGATCTCTGAGCAGATCAAAAAAGTCTGCCTGTTGAATATCTCTAATCACCGAATCTTCGTCCTCTTCATTCCAAATTGTCCGCACATTGGGGATTTGATTTATGACGACTTTGTCAGTAGGATCTCTTGCCAGGTGATCCATAACAAAGAACTGCTCAAATTTGTCTGTTTCCATTTTGTACAGAATAAAACCAAATGCTATGTTTATTTTATACGGTCGTTGATATCTGCACGCATCAAATATGGCCCGTAATGCAGACTCTACCTGTGACAAAAACGGTTGTTTATTCAACATGTTCATATTGAATCTCTCAATTCGACCATCATTTGATGTAGTATGATTCACATATTGTAGTAGATTGTCTGCGTACACTTGCTTTAGTCTATCGCTATATTGGCTGCTCACATTTTGATATGCTCTCGTTTTCATCTCCTCATGTTGCTCCCGTGTTAGACGCCGTTGCAGACCTCCTGGTGGGAGAGCTGCACGACGTAATTCATAATAGTGAGCATTCATTCTGTCTTGTAAATGTCCCCATCCTTATATCGTCTGCACATCTTGTTCCCATGGCTTTTGACGATAAATTAGTTTGTGCCACAATAATGTGTGCTGTCTCTGCGATGGCACCTTGTACGGTGAACAGGCTCCAATTCGTGATACATGGCTGGCCATATGCGCCTGACATTGTGTTAAAGTGTCAAATACACTATCACATGATGTGCACATATAGCCACGCTGGCAATGATCCATCTGATGTCTATACAGTCCCTCACCAGTTGTAAACATATCACCACAAAAATTGCACACATTCTGATTGTGTGTAGTTGCCACATGTTGTCGTAATTGTTGTACTGTTGCAAATTTCGGCAGTCGATTGTATCGATCTCCCCCATCTACTGTATCGGCACCATTGTCACCACAATATATACATTGTTTGTTGTGCACAATTGCTATATGCCGTTTGTAATTGGCCTCACTCGAAAACACACTGTTACAGCTGTCACAGTGATGCACTGTTTTGCCATAGTGATTTTCTGTGACATGTCTATGCAGCACCGCTGGTCCATCATAGAATGTATCAATCATTGACACTGGACAGAATGGGCACTGATATCGTCTATGCACTTTATTTTTATGACGGGTCAAATTGGATGCTTTCATGAATTGTTTTGAACACATATTACATGCGTGACGATGGTATTTGACAATATGTTCCTCCCTCCGACGCTCTGTAAAATACCTAGTGCACATTGTGCACTTCAGATGTGGCAGCTCTCTGTGACGTTGAAGTGTCGCCTCATTGCCACTCAGTGGAGCTAGTGGATCGTTGTTGCATGTAGTACATTTAAACGGCACTGGTGGTGCCATTTATGTCGTTACTGTCTATTGATGACTGTGATGATGTGTCTGATAGAAATATATCATCTGGACACCGGAGTACCCACTCACTCAAATTGTAGAATAAGTGATTCTGAAATAATGGAATATATCTATATCGTAGTTGAGCACGATACCATTGTGATATAGAACGATCATTGAAATGCTCGAGAATCTGTCCAGATACAGTATCTCTAATAACATTTTCACCACCTGACAGTATATGGCATTGAGTTCTCATAGCAGGATATCGAAGTACATATAAATCATTTATAAGACACGTTGCAGTTAGGTGAGTAATCTTAAGGTTACATACGCAATAACCACCATCAGCAGAACAATCTCGTGGCTCAAATGTTATAGGATGTCTACTAAATCTATAACAGTCTGAACTCAATTCAACCACTTCAGAAACGACAGATTCTTTAATTTTAGTATAATACGAACTATTACCATGTTGTAATAAATAGTCATAATAACATGAGTACCAGTCGCCATCCATCCAACAATTCGGACCTCTTCCCACAAACACATGATAATGGCATGAACACGTGTTCCGTGAATGTTCTCTAAACATATTTTCCAACACACCAGTTGTGTTCATAATAACATTGTTCACTACTTCAGAATTACACTCAATAACACTAGGATATATGTCTGTAGCAATATAGTTATAAGCATTATTAGCACACCTGTAGAGTTCTTTATGAAATAGTTCATCAAACGTCTCTGATGCTGCTACTGCTCCCTGCTCTAAAACTGATGCGTCTGCCATATAAAATGCAGAATGTCTGTATGACATAGTAGTACTAACCACAATCTGACCACTAGATCACTGACTGAATGACTGACTATCCTAGTACAGTATGCCCGTATTTATACTGAACTGATCGAACCACCTCAACCATTGTATTCAAATCATGTTTCCGGGGTACAAAGTACGATCGTACGATTAATTTGCATAACACTAAAAGACGCTAGTGTTAGATTAAACATATAATTTGCATAACACTAAAAGACGGTAGTTAATTTGCATAACACTAAAAGACGCTTCCCACTCACATCACTCAAGCCATGAGTAAAATCACGCGCTATCGATTATAAATTCAACAACACAGTCGCTTCACCAACAGTCATTTCTCGATCATCATCAGAAGACGTATCTACACAGACACAGTACAAATTCACGAACCAACTCTTTGACGTCAGTAAGAATGTCACTGTCCAAAGCAGCAACAAGTAACAGCAACGATCAACAAAAAACAGCAAGGTATGTGGTATTAGGTGACAAAGACAAGATTTGCAAAAAGAAGGAAGACCACAGTGTCTTTGGACAACTAGTGCAACATTTGGTATGCCATATACGACAATATCAGGATCCAGCACGATTGCCAGATGAGTGGAGAAAACAAGTTGTATTATCAAGATACGAAACCTGCGCAGATGACACACTAAATACATCCTCACCACCGACCTACTCTATGGCGTTTGGAAAACAAAGTTTCATCACGCTAGTCAAGACAATGAACGCGTACGTAAAAAGTTTACATAAATCAATAGAACGCTACAACAACGGATTCGAAGTAGCTCTACCTCCCAAGAAACTAGCTATATCTATGGAGAGAGTCTTCCATCAACATGGACTGTTGGTAAATCAGCCTATTCCTTTGCAACTAACAGAAATAGAAAAAACAAAGCACTAAAGAACCCTCTTCGAAATGGAGTTCCACTACCAGCCCCAACAGCCAGAGGCGACCTATTCTGGACTGGACTATGCACTTTTCATCATCCACAAACTAAGGAACAGTGTGTTGATGAAATGTACGGATGTCGTGTTCATACACACAAATGGGGACAACAAAACACACGAGCAGTAAATTGGTGGGGAATAGAATGTATGGTTCATAGATGGTCAACATCGCAAGGATATCTGTTCCAGCCGTCGCAGAATATATCTTTCACACCAAACGAAGTATTGTCATGTATGACATATATAACCACCCCATACACCTATGACGGAGCCAGCAACTGCTTAAAAGAGGAGTGGGCTTCTCTGTTACATGAGATAGTAAATTCGCTCAAGACAACATCAGACACCACGGATAATGAGATAATTACCAAGAGAACCCACCTAACAGAGGAAGATGACCGAACGTCCTACACACATGCATTGCCACTAGAGTGCAATGAAGTACCTGATTTAGTAATTAAGGACTTTGGCGAATCCATTGCAATCACACCACCACAACAGAAAAACCGCAAACAAAGTTCAGAATGTGGCATAGGACAACCACCAAATGCTCCGCTGCGAAAGAAGACATCGACACCAAAAATATCAAAAGGACGAGCTGCCTCAGCAGCACTTGCTGTGAAGATGTCATCATCAACACCTGTGCATATTGAAGATGATGACGATAACCTGGACCAGGCAATCGTTCCATCTACTACACCGAAGAAGAGAAAACGACAGACAACTGCTACACCACCACCAACACAACCAACTCCCAAAAGAAAATGAAGAGTATCGCCACCTCCAGCTACACTACCTGTTGACATCAATGATGGCTTGTATGACAACACTACCACTACCCCACCACTTAGTGATATTGATGATGGTGATGATGATAACGATGATAATGATTCATACACGGTCATTGATAATCCCGATGGAAAAGATGGAATTTGTGAACTCAAACCAGGTCAGTCAGGATTCACATCTGAGGACGACATGATGAACAGTGAAGACAGGGAAGATTTGGAGGATGATAGAATTGAGCCGTCACAACAAGTTCCCCAAAAGGACAAAATTATAACATAAAGACTCATCATGAACATATATGTTGACTATTATTAGTATACTACCTCTGTGTTTTGCTGTTGCTATTATATTATACTCTATTGATCTATATATTATTTGAAATGTTACTCTATCATATATATTGTCTATTACTATTGTCTACCTCTGCCTGAAAACGCATGCGTAAATTAGAACCCACAAATAAGTCTTATATATTCACATCATACTATAAATACGATCTGTATATTATTACCACCTTCGGGTAGGATACGTGTGCTTGGAGCTTGGCCACCTCCCACACACCTACCTGAAGATAGAAGAAATGCAACGATGAAGACCGATATTCGAGGACTCACTGTAAGTACAATTTACATTACCATCACATCAGTCATTGTAGTGCTTCTCCATCTACTAAGACTAAGGCAAGCTAGGAAGGTGTTAAGAGCAAAGTCATCAGGAAACACACTACTCTGCGTATAGGAACTTAGGAAAACGTGAGGAAGGAACAATGGGATGACAACAAATCGGGATGGTTGATACCAGCCAGCCTATCGCTAAAAAAGCATGCACCCAGGTCAAAAAAAATCTGAGAGCTTGTTTCATACGCACAATACAAAAACTATGGTCACAAAATCTCTATGCAAAGTGGTCTGTCTGCTTCCCCTTCCCTCTCCCTCTCGGTGGTCTCTGTCTCACTCGGTTAGCCAAGTCAATCAGGTCTGCACATAACACACTAACATCATCATTAACAACTTTCGGTATAAATTGTCCACACATAACACTCTGGGAATAAACCACTAATCATAGGAGGGGTATCCTCCCCCTGATTTTCCCCTTTTTCTGTGTTGCTAAGATAATACAATCACAGAGACACAAAATAATAAAGATAGACATTATAATAGATTCAACAAAAGCACAAAATAACAGCATACATAACATTAACAATAATAATGTTCATTACTAATAATTATTGTTCTTCATTATTTCTTGGCGTATTTCTTAATAAGACTTCATTGCCAGAACTATATATGGTACGTAACACACGTCTCGCAGGATTGTGTGGTAATGTATGTGTTACAACATATCCACTGGGTTCTGCATGATCTTCCATACAAAATTCACGCTGTGTAAACATCAGTCTATCGTATTCTTCTTCTGATACATAGACTGGAAATGATCCATCTCCAAATTCTTGTCTGAAAAATGTCCTCTTATGTGGCATCGTACTCCACGCTGATGATGATGGCAGGTCTCCATCCTCTCGCATGTGATATTGTTTTGCTGATATGTCCATCTCATACGGTGGATAGTACTTAGGGTACATGGCCCTGTTGCAAAACTGCCCATAGTGATGTTGCTTTGTTGTATGTTCTTCATTACAATACTTCTCATTCAGATATGCTTGCAATTCATTTATGAGAGCTCTGCCATACTTTCTTCTTGTCAGAAACTCCATCCAATCATCGTCTGACATATGTCTCACAATACTCTCCACTACATACGAATCCAGGCCCATATGTCTCCCTGCCTCTTCCCTCTGTGATGTTGGTGGTGGTGATGCCGGTTGACAATGCAATCGAGGATCGACCGGCTTCGGTCTGTGTAGCCTTGGGGGTCTGCTGCTGCTGTTATCATCATCATATGGTGGTGAGGGTGGACGTGGTGGTGTCACTGGCTCATACGACGGCGATGGTGGTGATGGGGGAGGTGGTAGTGGTACTAATTCTGAATAGTATTTGATATCCATGATGATGATGAACCCTCTGATGACACTGGCTATTGCGACAATGGCCAAGACAGCGAAGACGCCTATTCGGTTTGTTCGCCTCAACCATGTCGTAGCAATGAGGAGGGAGAATCTGATTCTGATATTGAAGAAGAGGATACGTTCCCAATACCACCAAACTCCTTTGATGACACCATCAACATGGCCTCCATTGAAGCTGTGAAAAAAGATGGAGAAAGCATAACCACAGCATTGGAAGCTATAAGCAACGCAGATCCTGATACCGTATGATTGAAGAAACTGGACTCCTTCATAGATGGAGAACGATACACGGCTGCTGCATTCTGGAAAAAACAGATTCAAACATACGAATCACAAATAGCAACAATGTTCAAACAGATAGCCGCACATGAGAACGTTATAAAGGCAGCGAAATGTAGAATGGACTATGACAAAGCAGAAATCGACCGTCTGAGAGAATTATGTATGACAAAAACAGGAGAGGTTAATCAAAAAGACAAGAAAATATACCAAATGGCGAAGGACATGGGACGACAAGCTCTCAGATACACTGATATCAACACCCACCAGCAGGAAACCATTGCCAACCTCAAACAAAAACTCTTTGAAGAGAGACAAAAATCAAAGACGCTAGAAGAGGAACTCCACTTCACGCGTAAACGCCTTCTCACCCATACGAGACGTTCGGTTCCTCGTAGATGCAAGAGGGTGAGAAGGCGGATAATCCAAGAAGATGATGAATCAACGATCTCTGCTGGCAGTGACAGTGACACAGAAGTTGAAACAAAAGAAGCCACAAATGTAGTTCTAGTCAACGCGATGATGGACACCAGTGACATTTAGACTTTATTATTTTCTTATGGTATTTTGATGCTTTGTATATATGTTTGTTGAATTTCATGCTTCTCTTGTTGTTATCACGCTACATCTTGTGTCGTTTTTTATTTGTTGCCTGCCTAAGTCTCAAAATACGCTCTATGAGTCAAAATATTGTCTATGTCTATCAAATATGCTATGAGTCTCAAATACGCTATTATGAATAGTTGCCAAAATTTTTTCTACGTCTCTCCTGAAATACGCTCATGCCACTTACCCCCTTCCCTTTGCCCCTTCCCCCTTAAACCCCTCCCCCTTACCCCTTTCCCTTCCCCCTTTCCCTTCCCATCTTCCATCCACCATCCGCCATCTTTGATTTACCTGAAGAGTCAATGACGACCGCCCTACCGCTCAGGAGTCAATGAAGACGCATTTTACCCTTGAGTCAATGACTGCCCATTGGCACCATACTAGAATACTACTCACTCGAAATGTTTTCTTAAGTCTTTCATCGACATATTGGCCCAGTAAAGTTAACAAAACACGTTAAACTAGTTGCAAAAAGATTTTTCTCATTACTACTAAGTTGTCTTGATATTGACTGTACACATATAAAAATCTACATCTGTAGCTGGAGGGGAAAATAAAGGAATTTGGGGTCCAAATGAGACATAAGAATAAAAGACCTCTGCAGTGGAGCTACAACAAAACTTCTTTATCTAAACGAACGCAAACATCAAACTGAATGCTTAAATTAAAAGAGCATGCCAGTCGTTCTAAGTCTTCTCTCTTCTCAGGACAGGCATTGAAACCAGCAATATTTTTGTTGAAGCTTTTATCCTGTTGAAATATTTGTATTATTATTATTATTATTCTGGGGGGGGGGTTCTTCAAAGGCTATGTGGTTTCTTAATGCCCCCACTGTGTAAGGAGAATTTTGCAAACTTTGCGGCATAACATATTCCATTATAGCATAAAGCACTAAAAGTATGGACTGAATACAAAATACCTATGTTTAGTAGTCATCTTCAGGATCAATATAGATCTGTTGAACATTTGAGAGCTTGCTCCGTGACAATTACTGCACCCTGTAGAGCGTCGTAGGTCATTCTTTCGACATGTGCATTTTCTTGTGTCACAACTTGATTTACATGAATATTTTATCACCTCTTGAAACTTTTTTGGTGTTGGAAGCATAGATGTTGTTATTGGAAATAGTTTTCAACTCTTATTTTGTCCTTTCACAATCCCCAGGACTATGACTACTTGCATTATTTAGCAAGTTCTGCGCCTTGAGGTAGACCCCAATACTGTGAAATTATAGTCAACTATGGTGAAACTTTGCAACCTCTGATGTTAGTGGTAGCTGATGTAACTGAACAACACTTGCAATTGACGATGCCTTGTCACAAAATCTGTTATATGCTAGCGCGTTCAAACCTTCTCCAGCATGCCCACTGCAAAGAATCATTAGAGCGCTGTCACCTAATTTAGTTACATCATCTGTCATTGCATTTGTGTTAAGGAATGTGCTTGCTAATTGGACAAAGCCATCATTTGACAACCGACTTAAAGCATTTGACTTGCCGACTCCAAAAAGACGAAATGTTGTATTACAGCCTGATAATGCATCAACAACTGGGAGTAACTGACATTTTTCTAGACCAAATCTGTTCTTAGTTCTCTTAATATCCCAGATTCTCTGCTGTTTGCCCTGCGACTTGGACTCTGAAAGGAAGTACAAGTCACATCTATCTAGTCTCCATGAAAGCAAAGAAGAACTAGTAAGTCGGTATCTTCACCAACTAATACAGTTGTCTTTGAGGCTGTTGCACTGACTAAAGTATTGCATCCTTTGCTTCAAGTACACTGGGGTGTTGCAATCATAACCACAGTATCCTCTCATCTCTGCTACTAGGTAACTAATTGTTATCTGTTCGTCATAATTTTCCTTGAGACAAGACGCTATCTTTAAAAAAGCATCATTTCTGGTTGAATCTATTGGTCTACCTTGTTGAAGTTTTGAATCTCGTTCTGTTGAAGGCTGGAAAACTTTAGGGATATCTCTTCAAATTCTAAAGCTGACATTGCAGTGCTGATGGTATAATGCATCTAACGCGTGAAGGTCTTAAGAAAACTCCAATCTTCCATTGACTTTAGTGACCTAATTATCATTGCTGCTCATACATGCTTCTGCAATTTGTTTGAGAATCTTTTGTCTTGAGTGGATAATAATCGTATTCGACTCTTTATCTTGTAGCATATACAGCTGGCTGCCTACAAAAGAAGTAGTTACGTGCAAAGGAGATAGGTGACTCTTGAGAAGGCAGAGAACGAGGAATCTCTGGACTAGCAGCTTGAAGTGAATTTTTTTTGTCACCTTTAATCACAAGCTTGTTTGCGTATTATCATCTACATTCTTTATGCACTCTATCCCCAACTCTATTATGAATGCTGTCGCCCCATTAATTACTGGATTGCAGTAAGCCTTGGCTACCTTTTGCACCGAATACAGATACCACTTTAGAATCGTCAATGTGCATATTCATATTCATATTATCTTATTTTTACACGAATTACCCTTCAGCAAAACTAAAATTAACTTAGTAATGCATCATATTCATAATGGTTTAGTTACAATAACAAAAATTAAAATATACCTTAGGCTGTTCTTCCAGGGGTTCGTTTTTGATTTATTTTCATTTCATCAAATTCATTGTCAGTTGTTTTTTGAAATGAAAAAGCGTCGACAGGTCCCTAATGCTTAAGGGGATTTCATTCCAGTTTTTAAGAGCTGAGTATGAAAATCCTTTCTTTACACATTCTAGATTATACTTAGGAATCTGGATACTTCTGCAGAATCGTGTATAGTATCTGGAGTGGTGGGACCTTAGATTGATTTCACATTTTGCAGAGAGTGCAAAGATTCATGATTGCTAGGATTTTTGCAGTATGTACCTTATATAGCAAAAGATAAAACGCTGATGCAAACACTTCTGGTGTTAGTTGTTTGCACTGTTTCCCACTTTATATCAAGACTATCGATACTTTTAACTGGAGGGAAAAATGCAGTTTGCAAGTTTACTCGTCCAGTTTTGAGCTACTGAAATGCATATATTTGAAACAGGTATGTTAAAGAAAATGCCACATATTTACAATTTGTTTCATTAAGCAGATGTAATATGATATATTTTGCATTCCTGATAAAGGAAATTAAGGTCCCTTTCCACGAGAAAGGTTTTGAATGGAATCGTACCAGTATCGTACTGATTCATAGGCCTTGCGTTTACACGGTAACTATAGAACTGTTCCAGGCAGAACCGCTAGTGGTACCACAACTGGTCCACTTAGAAAGTAGGTCCCGCATGTAACCAAACCAAAAAGTTCTCGTGCAAACACCTAGAACCGTTCTCGCCAGGTACCCTTAGAAACGAGGCAAGGGGAAATTCGACTGACGATAGCTGACGATAAGTGAAAAACTTGCTCGCGAAGACAATTTTGGGCAAGACTTCAAAGAAACTGTGAATAAAGAAAATGATATATAAATATATATATATATATATATATAT
>WIPJ01000755.1:68617-89325 GCA_018155075.1 Cassiopea andromeda | reverse complement strand
ATATCATACTCTTTAGGTCATGTGCAGTAGCATGCTTGAAAAAAGCCAATATTTCTTCATAATCATCAACTTTTGATGAATTATCGATTATTAAAAAGACAGTGTAATGGGTATCCACCACAGGTGCTATGGGATGCATGTCATCTTCTATCAAGGAGACAAGGCTTTTCGTGCTTCCTCTTGGTAGTTGGTTTGAAGTATTTTGCTTAGAAGAAACTTAATTCCTGGGTACCTTTGCTTTTGGTCCATCCACATTCTTCACAGGCTTTTGCTTTCACTTTCTAATCTGTTAATTATGAGGATAACCCCAGAGTGGTGGAACTTCTTCTTGGCCCCATCTTTGTGGGAAATTCATGATCATTGCATTACAACATGCATGATAGCAATAACAAGGCAAGTTTTTAAAGCAGTCTACACACTGATGCTGACTGTCAATATCAAAAATACTTCATGAACTTGTTGCTCAGCCAGGTTTTTTGTTTCCTCTCCCAAGTTACTTTGCCGTAGAGAAACATTAGGGAATCCAGCTTCCTGTAATTCATTCATTCCCACAAGAAATGACGTATGCATGATACTTTGCTGCTGCGGGTTGCATGTGGCATATAGGTCCGCCAATACACTATCGTCTAGGCAATCGAGCAATCGTGTACAGGATCCCATTGGGTTGGATATAAACGGATTGGCACCTTTGTGCTTGGCATTATACATTTGTCGTCTGCTCTGTAGACCAAAGTCAGATATTGCATCCAGCAGTCTTCCTGCTTTTATCTGTGACCTTTGAGGATGGTTACGATGTGTTGGTACAGGCGTGTTTGCTTGCCTTTGCACTGAACAAAACGATTTTACCTTCAAACACATATTTCTGAGAATTTTTCCCCATTTGAGACCTTCAGCTTATGAAAAGAGGAAGTTAGAACTTCTATGACCTCAGTAATGACGTTCAGAGGGAGGAAAGGATCATGCCCCTCTTTTAGCTTGGAGTTACATTTGGGTTTCTTACAAGAAAAATGTCATCCACATTGAACTTATGACTTGGGCAGTTTTTCAAATATCTCTCTATTTTCTCATGAATAATCGTTTCTGTGGGTTCACATAATTTCAAGCTATCGGCAGAGCAACTTTTTGAGTTACCTGGAAAGCAAGATGCAAATTATCGGCTAGTAATCTTTTGCTTCTTGCCAGTACTTTTCAGTTCCGTTTGCACATTCGTTTTTGTGCAATGAGTGGTACTTGTTTCATGCTGTACATGAGGCTTCACCAAGAGCGATTTGGGTAGAGAAGTGCCTAGATACGATTGCATAATCTAGTTTATAGTGGTAGTCATTTGTGCTGACACATCGGGTAAGACAGTGGAGTCCCATACATTATCTTCCAGCAAATTTGCATCTTCTCTCGAGCTGCAAATGTCTGCATTTCTGGTAGTAGAAGCAACCTCCGATTCCTCATCATTTGAACTCTCTGACTCTGGAGTGGTTGTCAAAATGACACTATCCTCTGGTAGAATTGTTAAGCCAATGGACCTGCATTGGGAATTTTTGTACACACGAGAAGGTATGTCACCGATGGTAAAGTGGTAGAATATATTTATCTTGTCTGCTAGTCCAAGCAGCAGAATGGGTCCCATTCTCCCTTGCTCTTCCTTTGAGGCACCTTGCAAGAGACTCCTAAGATAAGCTATGTCAGTTTCATTTAAATTCTCTACTTGCCCTTAGTGTTTCTGTGTATAAGGCTTTTCTCTAACAATTCTGGATCAATATCCCTTGCTGAACTGTGTAATTAGCTTGTTTACAAATTCCTTTCCAATGCCTGACTGCAGAATATCAAGGGCACCTTCTACATCGAAGCAAAATTTGATAAGCTTGTACACCATCGTTGCACTTTTGCTCTGTAGAAGGAAAAGCCAGCAGAATTTTCTGAAACAACACTTGATGGTCAAAATGTAGCGAAAGCTCCTCTGGTTATCTGCAACGTATGTTCTTTTTCGTAGTGCCAAGTCAACCAGATCATATTGTTTCCTCTGATGAGGATGGTTAGAGCATGTGGGCTTTGGGGGTCGCAAATGTGGTGATGGAAGTGATATATTGACACAGCATGATGAGCAGCTCTTCATAAATGACATTATTTCCCTGAAGATGCCTTTCATGAAAAATTTTCTGTTAAATTTTCTACTAAGGGCATTTATTCCCTCTAGAGCACAGCTAATCCTCCCATCTATTGTTATGGCACAATGGAGGTTGGTTAGGAGAGCCTTTAAATTCTCCACGCATATCATTTCTCTTGCTTCACCGGCTTCCTTCAAACACTTTGTGTGTGAAATGCAACAGAACGGGCAGATCATTATATTTGCTAACTGCAAAATTACCTAGATCCTAGACTAGTCCCTAATAAAATGCTATCAGGGAGTCATCTAAGAATTGAGTACAATGATCCAGGGAAAGGTGGATTGATTTAGACTACGCCTTAACCACACCTTAGCCACGCTCTCCTTAAAATGTTTTGAATATTTTAACTTAATGTTTAACACTTTAACAGTTTTATATTAGAGTTATGGATACAGCAGAATATAAAAAGTCCTATAAGATTATTTCGATTTCTAACTTTCGAGTCCCTTGAAACATTTACTGCATGACTTTGACCACATTAGCAACACCTTAGATGTCAGCTTTCCAAACAGTATTAGCAAGAGGAATCATGAGGGAAAATAATTTGCTAGTTCGTAGGCTCTATGTCCAATCTGATGTGAAGAATACTTGCAAAGCTGAAGTACATGCTATATCTTGAGAATTTCGTGTTTCTGATTTAATGTCAATGTTCTAAAGCACGGTGCTCCAACAGTCATTTCTTTCGTACTTACTAAGTATTTTGCTGTCTATGCCATTATACTTACATTTTCAGTCCATAACCATGAGATAAAGTTATAACTGCCTCAAGTATGGCCTATCACTAAGGTCTGCAGTATCAGGAGACTATGCTACCCTTGTGGCGATAGCAGTTCATGGGCTTAGGGCTTGATTTTGCTGAAGAGTGGATCTTGAAAGATGTAGAATCAGCTTTGCAAAATATCACCAAGCCGCCGTTGTGGTAAGGATCACCGCAGCTAGATCCTTCAATACGCTGGCTGAGTGCATTTCATCCCGACACTTCCAGCGTAAATCCAGACTTAAACCTGGTTCACATACAGCCGTAATAGTCGACGACTGCCGCAGGTATATGTGCCGCAGGCTGCCTCAGGCGATGTGTTTACAAATACATTACTTTGACGGTATCCATGCCGGTAGCCAAGCACTCATTATTGAACCTTCATTGTTCTTGTTGCTTTCAGTTTTTTCTCGCGGGAAACAGAAGCACTGCAGAGATATTGCATCAGCTCTTACAGGCAACTTTTGTTGGCAACTAACTGTGGATTAATTTTGACCTACTACGCATTTGTAAAATTAACCTCATAAAAGTTGAAACGAAGAAAAATATGTAGGGAAGAAAGGTATGGGGATACGGCACTGATCAAATGCACTTTATCTTGTTCTGAATAATTTCTTGGCGATTTAAGAACAGTAAAAATAGTCATTGAAATTAGTATCTTTGAATTTATGAATTGATCCTGTGCGTTAGTGGATCATGTCTGCGTCCCTCTCTGGCTATCCATTTCAACGAATAGACAAATTTCCGTTGGTTCCTTGCAGCAAAAAGATCTCGAGCATTCCTATGCAAAAAACGATTTCAGAGCCTGTATTTCAGGAGTGGTATGTCTGTAATATGAAATTTTTTGGCAAAATCCCTAACAAATCATATAATCAATACTTTTATGATAATAAGGATTGAGACGATTGGCTTAGAACCATCGTGTTATTTAGTTAATTTTGTATGTTTCGTATAGCTTGTTTATATCGATTGGCATTCCCTTTCATGCATTACGCTTGTGAAGAGATTCCTCTCGCTTTTGTTTACGTTGTTCTTATGGAATCGCTGTAATTAGAAAGATTACCATTACTACATTGCTATTTTCTAGGGTATACTCGTAGGGTAAATATAGAACATTATGTATTTTCCTAAACTGTTTTGCTGTTTCATCGATTTAGTTAATTAACAAGTAATATAACTAAGGCTTGCATTCTAGTAGTTAGTTAGAGATTCGCTAGGCTACTCTAGGTTAATCTAGATCGTGCTAGTCAGAGAGTGTCTAGGTTTCACAAGAATGCATGGTTTGCGTATTGCTTTCTAGTTGGATTTCAGTTGCTAGTTTAGGCTAACTGAAGAGTTTTTGCATAGAGTTTGAATATTTATTAAGTTGTTTGTGGATATGAATTCTGCCTATTTCTGTCGAACGCTCGGGTCCGTGATAGGATTCCGTCATGCTTCCTTTGAATGACAGAGAACTTGTTGGCTCTATAGCATAGTTCATGATCCGTTTAATAACTTCGCTATTACTGGCTTTGTGTAGGCTTGGCAGGCTACCTTAATAAACATTCACACTATCTCCGCTGTTTATTGCTGCACCTGGAGAAGAAACATTTGGAGTTTTGATAACGTTTTTGTGAATACTAAATAGCGTGAAATTAAAAGAAAGTGCAAATGCAAGCTACAGCATGTCAGGAAAGAAACATAATATGCTTTTGCAGGTTGGATGTATGGGACTGCTAAACCAGAAGTACTATTGTTCCTATGTTGCTATCGCTAGTAGGCCATAGTGTCATACCATGTTTATAGCAGATGGAATGGCGGTTGAATTGTAAAGTTACTAGTTGTATTCCATCATGTGCTGTGACCGATTTGGCCAACTTAACCTTGTAACTTCTCAAGGTTAAGACTGGCGGCAAGACGTGCGGCCGCACATCATAACGTGCGGCCACACAACTTTACTTCATAACTTCTCAAGATTAACGTATCTTGCTAGGGTAAGGTTAATGTGCCGCGTGGTTGAATGAGGGGCCGCATGTTATGATTATTAGCTTTCAAAAGTATTGTACCATGTTTTAGATATATAATTTCGCTCGTCTGTGCAGGGCATTTAAAAAAACATCAACAAAGTTATCGGTCGATTTAAGTCTCTTTGAAAGTCCACATTTTTATTCTAAATGCTGTTAGTATTTAGTTACTTTTACTATAAATCGTTTATTCTTTTCTCATTTTAACATGGCTCCTTGTAAATCAGGCCTCCTTACTGTTGAGCAAACAATATTTGAGTCAATATAACACATGCTGATCGAGAAAATGTTGATGTAGCACCTATCGATCAATCTGTGTATGTTTCCTTAGGCATCGTGATTTCGATTAATAGTTCTTTTTGAGTAATGGCAAACGTGATATAATGCTTATAATATCTTACTTGATTATTATGCATATCACTATATTACATTATACAATTATGGCTACGTAGTCGCTACAGGTCGATTTTGACGAGAAACAACTGAGAATGTCAGCGGAAGTACGCAAGTGAGAACAAAAATACTTTAAATCATGCGGTTGTCTGACATTCTCTACAACATTTCAAATTTTAGCTTTTTTCCCAAACTTCCCCATTACCAGTTGTTGCCAGAGGAGGCTTCCATGTAAAAGCAATGATATATGAATATGAATGGATATATGAGAAAATTAGACTACTGGGTCTAGCCCATTTGAGGGCCCATGTCATTTACGGCAAGGATCGATCTGCATGCCTCTTAATTCCCTAAGGACAGGCTTGTAGACAGTTCAACTTGGGTGTAGGAGAGGAGATTGTTTTAAATGAAACGACATATAGAAGCTGAAATAAAATAAACAATTCTGTGGTAATGTTAGAAGATGCTCTGCTGTTTTTGGCCTACTTTTATTTGCGATGTGTCAAGCTCGTTTAAAACCATCTCCCTGAGTAAATTTGGTTCTATACTACATCGTGTAGTTTCATTTTTGTGGCAAATATATTTCAAGTCTCGGCTCTTTTACATCAAATCCGTGATATTTTTTCAGCAGCATGCATATTCCCTTCTAATACATTTTCGCGATAACACGTGACAATAACTCACGAGATAAACCATTCCAGACGACCTTCAGAACAGCTACAGCTGAATTAGAGTACGTGCACTGTAAGCTTCAACACCAAACCATTCCTATCAATCAAACCATGCGGCTGCACATTAGAACACTTGGCGCGTGTCTTGCCACCAGTCTTAACCTTGAGAAGTTACAAGGTTAAGTTCGCCAAATCTGCTACGGCATATCGTGTCATGTAACTTCTCTAGAACTACAATAATTGCTAAAAGTAGTTGGAACGCTACGGACACTAGTTATGACCAGCGTAAAATATCTTTTTGAGTTTAAAAGTATGACCGGTACATTACGCTGAAAAAAAGTTTTACATTGTGCCCTCTGTTAGCTAGATGAAAAACATAACTATCCTATTTTGCACTGAAAAGCTTCATACAATGCAAGTGAATATACAGGCGAAGTTATGCATTACTGACTGGAACTTGCAAGCGTGCCGATTTCTCTAACTTTTCAAAAACGTTGTCAAGTTCATTTGTAATGAAACCAGCAAAGGAGCAGTTTTTATTACACGCTTTTTGTTTTACAAGGAGCCACTTTACAAGGAACCTATTGTATATCTAGACAGCCGAAATATTAAAAAAATTCCGTTATACTACTAAAGGAAAATGCCTAAGTAGCTTTGCAATGTCAAATTTCTTGTAACTGCAAATAATCAAGAATTTGGAAGGCGCTTCCATTCATTTACAACTAAAATTTAGTTTCGCGCTCTAGCCAAAATATAAGGCTAAATTTAGAATTTTCGTGTTTCCTTGTGTCTGAAAAACTTTTATGGCACTGTATGTACATTGAAAAGTAAGGAACTTTCAATACTCTCAAGTGCTAAATAAACGGGGGAGGATTCCAGTAAACAAGGGGGTCAGAAAAAGTTGCAAAATGTAGCAAACGGAGGGGGGTCGGAATATGAGAAACGCCATACAATGTTTATAAGGCGACGGAAAAATACAAAGACTGGCTGTTCGTAAAGCAATAAACAGGGGGTCCTAATAAGATCCAAGGGGTTGGAAAAAATTGAAAGATTAATAAGCAGGGAGACGTTTACTAGACACCGGAGAGTACTAGAATTCAATAAAAAGAAATTTTAAATAAGTAAATTTTACAACTAGAAGGAAAGAGCTAAAATACTTAAGACAACGCGCACATTGAAATCGTTACCTAGCTCGAAGCTCATCTAAACAAAACAATGTGCACTTGACATTGCTTTAGGTTTCACCCCTTACTTACACATTCTGTTTGTTTAACAGTCTTTGTTTGATATTGTATGTTATATTTGGAAAGAACGGTACGCCTTAAAAACAGACAGCGGGTTTTCTTGGAGAGAGGACGGCAAAAAGCTACCCTTGTGTTAATAGCGACAAGCAAAATCCATCTTCCTTCCACTTCCTTTGCTCGCATACTGACTACGATGCAATAAGCGAAGGCAAAGAAATACATAGCTTTAAGAAAACGGTAATCAACAAAAGATTCTGAGCTGAGGCATAAAGTAATACCATCACTTTCTGACAGTGATGACATCACATGTATCCTTTCCTCTTCCTCGTCCATTGCGGCAATGCTATGCTGTGTTAGCAAAGAGAGTATAAGAGACAAAGCCTACCTTTCTGCACAAAGTTTCTTTTATTCATCAATCGCAATGTGCACCCCGTCTTCTTATACCTCTATTTCAGAAATCGAGACAATGACCATAGATATAGAAGCGCTGAAGGCGCTAGAAATAGACGGTTCTCGTCTACATAAATGATTTGCCTAATGCATCAAAAATGTCTTCTTTTTTCTTTTTTGCTCATAACACTACATTTATTGTAATTCAGATGATCTTACACTGCTTACAAGCTTAACAAAGAACTAAAGAAAGTCAAATTGTGGCTTGACTCAAACAAGCTTGCTCTTAATATAGCAAAAACTAACTTTGTAGTATTTCAATCCCCTCAAAAGAAGCTGTCAGGTAGCTTCCAACTCAAAACTGGCAATCAGGAAATTCAAAGAAACAAGTATATGAAAGTTCTAGGAGTACTTGTGGACGAGCATCAATCCTGGAAGTTTTACACAGTAGAGCTGTGTAAAAAGCTGTCTAGAACTTCTAGCATGTTCTTTAAACTGCGCCACCATTGCCCACTTCAAATCCGAATCACCCTTTACAACTCGCTGTTTTCTTCAATCCTCCTCTATGACCTCATATCATGGGGCCTTGCTTTCGTTTCCTATCTTAATCCACTATTCAAACTACAGAAGAAAGTTCTGCTTTTTACCAAATTTGAACGATTCTCAGCTTGCTCAGCACCAATTTTTCAATCGCTCAAAATTCTAAAGCTTGAGAATACGCTGCACAATATTTTTGACTTTTTTTTATAAAGCAATAACAGGATAGCCCCATCTCACTTCCACAACTATTTTCATCCTAACACAACTGTTTACAAAATTGGAACGCGACAGGCAGCCAGAGATGATTTCTTTAAATCCCTTAAAAATACTACTGTGTATGGTCTTCAAACAATTCAGTATTTTGGTTCTAAACTCCGGAGCACACTTCACCTATTTATTCGTGTTGCTAGCTCTGTCACAAATTTTCGATCCAAATTGAAAGCTCACATTATTAGCTCGTATTAGCTCAACATCTTCATTGGAGTCTGGTTGTGAGAAAAATGAGGTAGCATGTTTGTTTTCCATTGGATTTGTTTGTTTCTATAGGGGGATTTATTATGTTTTTATATTAATATCTCTCTCGAGTAGTTAATCTATTTAGAGAGCTCCTCCTTAATCAGTCAATCTTGTAGAGTTCTTTTTTTCCTGTATTTTTAAAGTTAAGCTTGTTTTTGTGTGGTATGGTAAGTATATTTTATGTAGTTAGCTGTAATGTTATTTAGTTTGTAAAATTGTATTTGAGGTTGATTGGTAATAAATGAAACTGAAACTGAACTCCTTCTTTCTCCATTGCAAAAGTAGATTGGTGAAGTGAACAAGCAAGTTTTTTAACAACACAATTTACGCTTCGAAGGACAACGAGAATGCAGCACTAATCTTGTTTTCTTCCCAAAATTTGTAATCATGCGTAATAGATGGAACTATGAACTCGTTGATTCATCCAGCATTTCAATAAGTTCTTGCGGCGTAAGGGAAGGCGATGAAAGCTTACGTTGGAGCTAGTTTTGGCTCTTGCTCCACAAATATAACATACATTTACCATTCATGACTGTGAAAGAAGGAAGTGTTGTTATCGTAGGCCATATATTTTTGACCGCGCCCCCTGCCCTCCAAGTGTGACCAGCCAATCAGAGATAAGATTGCGTAATGGTCATAATGGCTCTAGCCTTTCACCTTACTTCATGGATTGTTTGCGACGCCATCTTGACGGTCAAGAAGCCTGCCTCATTTACTCGTGTGAATCGTATTTTTCTAAGACTTTTAGCCGTTTTCTTAATACTGTTTGATATTTGTGCAAATGGTTGTACAAATAGAAGTGTTAATGCCAGTGACAGGATTCCTGGGAAAAAATACCCTTCGTTCTTTAGGATTCCTAAAGATTCCAATTGAAGGAGAGAATGGCTGGCTAAAATAAACAAGAAAGTTCTCCCCGCGACAGCAAAGATCTGTAGTGATAGCTTTGTCACATGTATTTCCCCCTTTTGTATTACATTGTGTTTATAAACAATGTCTGTTGAAGTCACTATAATATCATTGTTATTCTGTTGAAATCTCTATTATATCACATACTACCTAACCTTCATTCCTTGTAATTAGGCCCAAAAGACCTGTTGGCATACACTAAGCACTTTTTCAACGCTCGGGAAAGTAACTACTGGAAAGGGCCTTAGTGCTGCGCTAGCGTAGTTTTCAGTGTACCACACGTGTTCCCTGACGGAAATTCGGCGTGCAGTGTATGTGGAATGCACCCTGGCGCACTACATGTATTAGCTAATAGGAGTTGTAGCATCGTTATTTTGAAATCTGTGCAGCTTGCTTTCCATGCACTTTCTACCTATACTAGAGCAATAGATCTTGATCTAAATTGAGTGTATTCACATTGTTTTTATATTTTACAGGACAAAAAATGATGATCCTAGACACCCATACTGCAAACCATCACTGTTTAATTTCACACAATTCCCAGAAAAAGGAAGCAGATTATTACTCTAGAGAATTATCAGAGAAAGAATGCTAGAGAAAAGAGAAGGAAAGAACATGCTAGAAGAAGTAATGAGGAAAGTGCATTGCTTGATATCTCTGGAGTCCTGGACGATCAATTGGAACCATTAGCTGCATCATCAAAGCCATCATGGGATTGTGTGAATGATCAGTGCCATGAAATGTTTGCAAAATATAGCAGCCTTCAGAATGAGCACAATCAGCTTGCTGAAATGCTCAAGTCAATTGAAGCAGAATGCCAAGCACTTAGAGAAGAAAACCAGGTGCTAAAGTTGAAGGCAAACATATTAAGTTTTGATGAAACAGGTTGTCCAGATGATGATTACCTAGTTTTGCAAAACTAGCGGTGATTTTTAATGTTATTTTACCACATCTGAAGCTTAACTGTAGCTTGCCACCATTTCAACAATTTGTTCTGGCTCTCATGCAAATGAGTAGCAACTGTACTCTTGCATTCCTTGGTTTGGAGTCTTAGAATCTACTATTAGCAGATTATTTAACAATACAATAAATGTGATTTATGATGTATTGGCTCCAGCATTGATATTATGGCCAGAATGAGAGCGAGTGAGAGAAACATTGCTTATGGGTTTTAGAACACTTGAATTTAAGAAATGTGTTTCCATTATTTACTGTTTTGAAATCTTTATATAAAAACCAAATTTGCCACTTGCAAGAGCAGAAACCTATTATTCATACAAACATCATACAGCTATGAAATACCTTATCAGTGTTACAGCTCAAGGTACTGTCTCCTACATATCTGATGGATATGGTGGAAGAACAAGTGACAAATTTATAACAGAACATTGTGGATGCTTAAATAATATAACCCATGGAGACCTAGTTCTAGCAGACAGGGGGTTTAATGTCTATGACGCAATTGCATCTCAGCTTGGTGAGCTGTATATTCCAGCTTTTATCAAAAGAAAACAACTACTTGATCCCATTGATGTAGAGAAAACCATAGAAATAGTACAAGTTAGAATATATGTTGAAAGAGTAATTGGTGCAGTTAGAAATAAATATACAATGCTGCAGTCAACTGCACACTCTTCTTTACTAACATGTAAAGATGATAATGATGTCATGCCTCTGGGCAAAATTATAAAAGTGTGTTGTGCCCTAAGAAATGTTTGTCCATCTGTTGTACCTAAAGGACATATTTTGATTTCTGAATACCATTAACAACTTTCTATCTTGAGACTTTCATTATGATCAAAGTCATTTGTTTACTTTCAGAGTTTTTCTGTTTTCTCTCTTCTTATGATTTATAACATTTGAGCAAGCAGGGCATTTCAAAGAGTTTCTACAATTTGTTAAGTTTAAGCATTTTCTGTGGAATAATTTGAGTTTGAATAAACCAGAACTGCACTCCTCTATATCTCCTTCATCGATGTCACTCTCTGGTAAGCTGATGTCTTGTAAGAATATACCATTTCCCTAATAATTCTAGGAGAATACAATTAACTCACTTACTTGCTCACTTAAGGCACAAGAGGTTGACATCACATGATGTCCACTGTGGCCTGCCCTCACATGATTCTTCACTATTGAACCCAATCGGATGCCAGATCTTGTATAATAGAAGTGCTATTGTTGTGCCAGCTCACTGATTCGTAGGAGCTTTTCAGAAAACCAAGGTCCTTTTGAATGGTACTGTCCCATGTACAGTTGGAGGCATTGCATGTGCAGTGCCAGCTGCTGGGCTTAGGGTTACACCAAATTGATCCATATCATTGGCGTATGAGAGTTCTTGGATCCGGTCCACCTGGCTGCAAGTGACCCTGATTTGTTCAAAATCCAGTTTAACACGAGGTTGAAAAGTAGGGGGACAGAACGCATCCTTGCCTGACACCGGTAGATATCGGGAAAGGGGCAGAGCATCCGTTTTTTGGTGCGTACGCGGGAATTTACCCCGGAGTACATAGTGGTGATAATGTCAGTAATCAGGGTAGGGACCCCGCAGTTCCTTAACATGTTCCACATTGAGGCTCTGTGCACACTGTTAAACACAGCAGCAAAGTCAATGAAGCACGCGACCGTTGGTTGCCCATGCTGTAGGCAGCGTTCTAGACAGCAGCAAAGCGTGAATATTTGGTCGACACACTCCCTTCCTGTCTGGAACCCCACCTGCTCATCTTTGATGGTAGACTCATATAGGCATTCAAGACGTTTTCTCAGGATGATCGTCAATATCTTTCCCATGATTGATAGCAATGTGATGCCGCAGTAGTTAGTGCAATCTTGCTTACTGCCTTTCTTGTAGACAGGAGCAATGATTCCATCCTTGAAGTCCTGTGGCACAGAACGCTCAGTCCAAATCATTGAAAAGAGGTCACAAATCAGGATGAGATTCTCGTCATTTAAAGCTTTTATCACTTCGGCAGGTATATCATAGGTCCCTGGCGACTTGTGCCGCTTGAGCGAATGCACTGCAGCTTTCACTTCGATGAGGGAAGGTGGTGATTCATCGACAAGGGAAGAGGCAGCAGGCATAATACCCTGTAGGGAGGTGTCAGTAGTTGTAGGGTTAGGGCAGTTGTAGAGACTGGAGAAGTACTCAGCCCAGCGTTGCGTCTGGAGTTCATTGGATTTTATGACTAGCTCGTTTTGGTCAAGTATAGTTGTTGTTGGGGCTGACTTTCCACACCCAGTTAGCAGACAAATGTTGGCATACACGGTGCGGTAATTGCCCCGATCAGCAGCTTGTTGTATATTATCTGCATGATTTGTCAGCCATGCCTACTTGTTGTCCTTTAGAGATCGTTTGATTCTGTGAGAAAGGCGAGAGTGCAGAGGGCGGAAGTGTGTGGTGTGCCGTTGTTCAACTAGCCACAGTGCAGTATCCGATATCCAGGGTCTATTATTATCACGTGCTACCAGACAGCCTTGGCATGTGGCGCTGTTTAGGGAGGTCTTCAGGTTGTCACATAGTTTGTTTGAATCGGATATTCTTTCAGAATCGGCTAGGGCAGAGAATCTGTTGTGGACAGAAACATTGAATGCAATGTTTTTCTGCTCCACATTGAGACACGAGAGATCCAGGGGTGGGGACCTCTGTTGAGAATGTTGAACCCTTAGGTGCAGCTTGATACGGGCTACCACCAGTTTATGATCAGATTGAATGTCGGCAGGCGTGTACACGCGGATGTCATTACAATGCTTCTATACGAGTGGTGCACGAGGAAGTGGTTGATTTGCTTCTTAGTGTGCCCATCACAAGAGAAAAATGTCAGCTCGTGACAGTTCCTATGTCTAAACTGTGATTTGGCACAGATAAGGCTGTTAAACGATGCACATGATAGCATTCTGACACCGTTATCATTGAGAATCCCATACCCGTAAGCCCCGAGGCAGATGCTCCAACCATCGGTGTTATTCCCCGTTTCAGCATTCATGTTACTGGCAATAGTAGACACGTTCCCTTTCAGTATGAGGATAACAGCAGTTGGTAGGGGCATAAGCCACAATTATTGTAACTCGCATGGTTCCTTCAAGTACCAAGAACGCCAAGCGATCAGAGATAGGTGAGAAGTATCGCACACACGAGGTGTACCATTGGTTGACAGCCAACGCAACACTGTTGTGGTGTGTTGAACCACCGGAGAAATATAGTTTGTATGCAGCTTCATTATCAGAGGAGTTAATAACCATCACAGCAATATTGACGCCAAATCGAATCAGTTCATTAACAAGTAACTTGGATTTTCCAGGGCTATTTAAGGAGAGAACATTCCAAAGCCCGAGAGAACATATTCGTTTAGGAGTAATTAGCTTTTCGTCGGTTTCCCCAGATGCAGTAGCATTAGAAACTTGATTCATATGGTGTAGAGTCACGTAGGCTTGTTTGGCTGGGTTTTATGGGGCTTGCCACACCACCAACTGTTGCAGGCCAACAGCAGCCATGTGCCTCATAACTTAGCCAGCCACCGGCGCAAGAAGAGTGAACCCTTCTGTTCCCAGTGATGTTCCCAGTCTACTCGACAGGGAGGCATTAAGAGATGTCTTGGACAAGGTACGGAGCCCGAGCGCTCCAATGGCGGGTCAAGGACCTTCTACTGGGGGTCAGCCTAGGCCGGTTATGAAGCCTGCAAGCGAGCAACACCACACAATATCCTTCAGCAGACTAATGCAATTAACATAGAATTTTCTTACAACAGTCACTGCATTTGTAAGGAATAATCCATCAGAGAAAATCCTTTCAATGTGCAATTCAGATTCAGATTTGAAACATCACAATATTGCTTTTCTGTCATAGCAAGTTGTGCCTGCACTTGATAGTAATATAGGTGATCTTTTCTCAGAAGCAAGAAACCTGATTTTTCATCCAGTTTGAGACAAAAAGAATCATCATCTGCAGCTTCTAGAAGAGACTCTGTTTTTATGCAATTGTAAGAGCATTTAATTTCCAGAATTCCTTCTCCACAACAGACACATGATACTTTGTCATCTGGAGATGCCCCAAAATAAGGGTATTTTGAGTTCAAAAATAGACCAACATCAGTTACATCAAAGTCTGCATGGCGATCTTTGTGGCTACATGTATAAGCTTTCATTGCTGCATCCTTATGTTCACATCCATATTTGGTAGCTTTGCTCATGAAAATGTATGACTCGGGATAGCAAATTCTTTTAATCAAAGATTCTGAAAGTCTGCTAATATTTGTTTTTGTTGCTGCTTTAAAAACTGAAGCAGTTACTCTGCCAGCTCTAACTAAGAACCATAATTGATTGCTTGCTTGATCCCTTGTCTCCTCTTCAACTGCTTTGATTTGGACATCTGATATTGTCAAGGATTGCAGAGTTTCTTTAGCTAATGCGACAAGGTCTTTCAGTCTTTTGCTACAATGGTCAGGTTTGTATAGGATGAGCATAGAGGGTGGCAACTTACAACTCACATGTTTTGCAATGCGTCCGTATGAATATGCTGGGACTATTGACAAGATGGAAGATTTGGATTTCCTTTTTTCATTTACAAGCTTCTGAGACTCATACAAGACTTTTTAGGGTTCATTTTTCTGTGCCTCTGAAAGTGCTCTGTTGTTAACTGCTGGGGTTGATAACACAGGGATGTTATTCTTTTGCTTTTCTGCTCTCTTCTTCCTTTTTGCTTCAGTAAATGCTATATCACACCCCCTTCCATATTCCACTGTCTGTTGTGTCTGCAGGGATGGATCTTTCCATTGACATGGCATTGAAGTACAAGTTGGGTTATCTTGGATTCTTCTTAAAAAAATGGATGCAACTGCAAAAAGGGTTGCTGCTATGTGACTGTATGCTTCACCCAGACCTGCCATGCAGTTACAATGAGCTGAATGTATAGTTCCTGAGCCTGATATGACAGTCCATACCTTAAATGCAGTCATGTTCAAATTAACTTGTCTAATTTGTAATAAATCCTTCATTTTAATCACCTGGTACTAGTCTAGCTTGCATTTGACCACATCTACAAGGCTGTTACATTTTCATTGTCTACAATTCATGATCATGTATATCAAGATGGACTTAGAGAATCTTCATACAATAAATATAATAGGTAAATATGGGTAGGTCAAGGAGTTGTAAAAGGTTTATGGAACGAGCCAGGGAAATTATAAGGAACATTTTTCTCGTATTCACCATTTAAAATATCATGCAAAGTGCATGTATTCAACAATAAGATTAATTACATTCTCTCGTAGCAGGTACTGTACATTATCTTACCTTTGCGGACATTATGAAAAGGTCCTTTGCAACTATCCTCTAGACCTGCAATCGTGCACCCAACCAGAAAAGAAAAATTTATAGGCATGAGTGCTTTTGTAAGTCTTGATAGATTCTTGGGAATAAGGCGAAGGACTGAAAATTAGATATAAGAAAATGTCCGGATGCTCTAGCAGTGGAAGAGATTCCGATGACTTGATGTCAGTGTACACAGCAGCAGGGACACTGTAAGGATCTTCGATACCCAACGCCTTTAGCTCAGTTATCTATCTATCTTTCTCTTTATTTTCAAGATGTGAAAACCACCTGAGAGGGCATAACCTTTAAAGCAAACGCCTTCTTTATTAGTAGAACAACTACTTTCTTCCACGTTGACTATCAAGCTGGCGGCGTAAGCTTCAAGGTCATATGACTGCCAGGCTAGAATTATGGGTAGAATTGATGCTGGGTGGAATCAGCGGCCGATAGTGATGCGCCAGGATGTGTTTTGAAAAATTCGAATACATTTTATCAATCTAATGCCTTAAAACCACCACAAAGAAGGTAATGAAATCCACAAAATTACGCATAGGAACCCATAACATCAGAGGAGGTTCAACTTATCTAGATGAAGATATACAGATATATAACATTGACCTAATCTGTCTCCAAGAAACGAAAATCAAAGATGGCTACGATCAAGTCCAGAAAAATTGTAGAATTATCTGTTTTGAAAGTGACAATCCCCAATATGGTTTAGGATTTTTGGTACACAAACGAATCTCAAATAACATCAAGGGATTCTGGAAAGTATGTGATAGAATATGTGTTATACAACTAGAACTGAGTCCAAACAAAGTCTGCAGCACAATCAATGTCTATGCCCCACAATCAAATATAACAGAAAAGCACCCCGAAGATCACAGAAACATTCTACCAACAGCTGAAAACAACCATAAATCAACTAAAAAATAAATCACTCGTCTACATAGCAGGAGATATCAACGCAAGAGTAGGTAGCAAACAGGTGGGTGAAAATTTCATTGGTAAATACGGCTATGGGCTTTCTAGAAACCCTAACGGTATCTTCCTGGTGGAACTTCTATCTGAACTAAATCTATTCTTAGCTAACACTGCCCTTAAACACCCAGTTAAACACAGATACACATGGTTCCAACAAAGAACAACAGATGGAAAAACAAAGAAGTACAAAAGCCAGATTCACTTTGTAATATGCACTCAAAACACAAAATCCACACTCCAAAACGCTCGATCATATGGAGGAACAATGACTACTTCAGACCATCGCCTAATAGTATGTGACATCAAGATTGAATGGTACAAACATTCAAAACCAAAGCCCCAAAACACCAAACCTAAATTTGCCGTAACGAAGATCAGCAAGACCAAGCTAGTCCAAATCCAATACCAAAACAAAATAGATGAGCTCATAACCAATAACATCAAATGTAAAACAACACCACAAGAAAAATGGGACACAATCACAAATATCATAAAAAATGCAGCACTAGAAACAGCGGGTCTCCAAAGAAGCCAAAACACACTAACAGAAATTGGACATTGAAATAAATAATCTCTCCCAGCAACAAAAACAACTGCGACTTAAAATACAAAGCTGCAAAACTGAAGAGAAAATCACAGCACTACGTAAAAATAGAAAGCAGATACTGCATAAAATATCATCAAAACTGCAAGAACTCAGGAATAAAGAACTAGATGAGCAAGTTGCTAGCATAGACCACACCAACGATGCAGCAAAAATGGTTAAAGCAGCAAAATTAATACAATGCAAGCCATATGAAAACATCAAGATCCATAATAGCGAAGGTAAATTTGTCACAGAACCCAATGAAATAATAAAACTCACAACAGAATTCTTCAGAAACAAATTTTTAGATAGAAACGCACAACACATCCATCCATATAAAGGTGAACAAAGACTACTTAGCAACCCAATCACACCACTAGAAATCCATAAATGCTTCAAAAAGCTCAACAAAAACCGAGCAGTAGGCCCAGATGGCATCCCTGGAGAACTTTACAAATACAGCACACCAATACTGGCACATGAAACAGTCAATTGCCTTAGCAGTCTGTTTGAAACACATGAAAACATAAATATAAATGAGGGCGAAATGATAGCACCACCAAAACCAGGCAAATCCAAAGGTCCAGTAAAAAGTTAAGCCATCTAGCACTATTGAACACCATCAGAAAAACACTCTAACTATTATGCCTACAAAGAATACGACCTGCAGTAACGAAATACATATCATCGGGACAAAATTGATTCCAAAAGGACAGAAGTACAGCAGATGTAGTATGGTCCCACCGATGGCTAGCATCAAAGTGCTCGATCACACAAAAGTTGAAAGTCAACATCACCGGAATAGATATGCCAGCAACGTTTGACACCATAAATTGCACCCAATTGATAGACATCCTTGAAAACATCATTGACGAAGATTAACTGAGAATAGTAAGATTCCTACTAAATAACACAAAAATAAACATGAAAGTCAACGGAGCTACAGAACATCACTTCTTCCTAGCTAACACCGGCACACCCCAAAGAGATGGCCTAAGTCCAGTATTATTCATCATATACTTAAAAAATGCACTACGCGACGTTCGAACAACACCAGAACATAAAGACCTACCACCCGAAATCGCGTATGCAGATGACGTTGGCTTTATCAGCCTCACAGGTTACAAGGATGTAGAAAAAATTCAAGAAAAACGCCGCCCACAACAACTCAACGTAAACAATGACAAAACAGAATATACATGTATCAAAAGAAAAACAAACAAGTCTGAAGAGAACTGGCGTATAGTAAAGAAAGTTGGATCGTTGATAGGAGAAGACAAAGACATCGAGAGTAGAAAAGCACTTTCCACCATTGCACTCTCAAAACTAAATGCGATTTGTATCCTCAAAGATAAAATAAGAAGAGACACCAAATTAAAGCTATATAGAAGCCTTATAAAATCCATACCATTATACAACTGTGGCATATGGGGTCTAACAAAACATCAAGAAGACCAACTAAATTCATTCTACCGTAGACAACTACGCAGGATCCTAGGCATAAAGTACCCAACCACCATTACCAACCAGAAGCTATATGAAACGTGCAGAGAAATACCACTGTCTATCACAATCCTAAAAGCAAGATGGAAACTTTTCGGTCTCATATTAAGAAGAGACATGAACATGCCAGCCAACCAAAAAATGACAACTACTTCGATAGAAACAAATCAGACAAGAATTTCAGAGGAAAAGAAAGAAGCATCCTACCAAGCACCCTTGCCGAAGATCTAGATAAGCTCCAGAAATACAAATACCATGACCACACATATTGCAGCCAACTGTCACTCCGAAACCAACAAGACCTAGAAAAGCTTAGAGCAACAGCACAGAATCGTGTTGAGTGGCGCAACCTCATAGACAAGGTGGTGCAAGCAGTTGAGGCAGAAAGAGCATTTGCTCCTCCAGCGATACAGCAGTAAGTCAAGTAAGTCAATCGATGATGACAAGCGTAGGTAGAAGTAGGTAGAAGTAGGTAAAAATGGACCGCGTAGTAGGGAAGAACGATAAGTCTAGCTTGGGAACATTGCGCATCGCCAACCATACACAAGCCACGTATTTACGAAACCACTATGGCTGATAGAACTGCAAATATTGTTCGCGGTACGGCTAGGGCGGCAACTTACAGCGTAATCCTTCAAGTTTCATTTCGTATGTTGTCATTTATTGTGAATGGCATAGTTCTGCGTTATGTCTCAAATGAATTACTGGGCCTCGTGAATGTACGGCTAACACTGTTGTACTCAACAGTATTACTTCTATCCAGGGAAGCTTTTAGGAAAGCGTGCTTGAGCACCATAGGAATTCATGAGAAAGATTGGCGACAGCTCATCAACCTTATGTGGTGTTGCGTACCCCTTGGTATACTAATTGGCTTCATGCTAGGATGCGTATGGATTTACCTACTGGAGTACCCGTCTCATCGTTATGTGGACTATTATCCGAAAGCTGTAGTTCTATTTGTGATGTCTGCAGTTTCTGAACTAGTCGTTGAACCACTGTGGCTAATTTCCCAGGAGTTCCATTTTATCAATGCAAAAGTTCTTATTGAAGCTATTGCACTTTGTGTGAAGTGTTTGTCCACACTAGTGATCATTGTGATATTCCCAAATGGGGATTTGTCTAGCTTTACTGTAGCACAAGTAATGCATTCTTTGGTCTATATTGGATTGTATTATTTGTACTTCCTGCAACATGCTGCTAGGCAGAGCACTGTAAGTAATGCTGATCAGAAAAGCAATAGAAAGACCATTGGATTCCCTGTGAGAATGCTAAGTGATGTTCTACCTCAGTTCACCTCTAATAGTAATTCATATTTTGACCCATCTTATAAAGCATTAGTGCTTAGTTTCTTTAAACAATCTTTGCTGAAGCAGTTTCTCTCAGAAGGGGAGAAGTACATTATGACAGTTTTCAACATTTTGTCCATGGGCCAGCAAGGAGTCTATGACATTATTAACAACCTAGGTTCTATAGCTGCAAGATTTATTTTTCTTCCAATTGAGGAGAGCTACTATGTGTTGTTTTCACAACTTTTGATACGAGGAGAAAGTAGTACAAGTCAAGGAGAACTGCATACTGCTGGTAGAATACTTTTTGGAGTTCTGAAGTGTGTCTCATTAGTTGGAATGATAGTGGTTGTTTTTGGCTTCAGCTATTCATACCTTGCACTCATCTTCTATGGAGGGGATATCTTAAGTTCTGGTGAAGGTATAAAATATACATATGTATGTAAGACTTTATATATATAAAT
>WIPJ01000755.1:55792-66032 GCA_018155075.1 Cassiopea andromeda | reverse complement strand
GGCTTATTCGAGAGGGGGGCTTATTCAAAAATTCACTTTTAAAAGGGGGGCTTATGTGAGAGGAGGGGCTTAATTGAATTAATACGGTATATATATATATATATATTTATATCTATATATAAAGTTGCTTTATCTTGATAATAATTGGTTTTTGCTTCCAACGGCGTGCATTTAAGCTGGCCATGAGTAATTCCCCCTCCAGGGATGAAAATCATTTAGCAAACTTTCAGGTAAAGTAACAAAGAAAAATCTTCTGGCCTAAGTCAAGCATCACTCTTTTCATGCGCTGAACCTAATAGGTTGATTAAGTGCATGGGGGGTAAGTCCAGTTCAAGTCACCAAGGTCATGAAACCCTCAGTCTCAGAATTGGCCAATTTTTTACTGCAGATGCTAGACCATGTGAAGAGGTGAAATTGGAAATTTTACTTCAAAATTCACTATAGATTAGAAGTTATGTGCATTTGAAGTTTAGATGAATTCGCAATAAATTGTCAATGGTGGCCATTATGAATTCTAACAATTTTTTGAGGTGACTTTAGTTTATTGTCATCTTTACAATATTTTGCCAAATACCCTCAGAATTTGCATATTCACTTGCAAAGTTCAGTAAAAGATATGACCGTAACTTGACATCACGGAATATCCCCAAAATAAAGGAATAGAACCTCATCAAATTCTAAATAGTGTAAGATCTATGCCTGGTTACTCTATGGTTCAAATTTGAGCCAGATATAACTTGTCACTCACTGCCTTTTCCAATGTTCAACACATTAAATGAAAGTCTTTCCGGGAATTCCAAATTATGGGACTAGGGGGAAAAGGGAAATTTATGTGAAAGTGACAGAATGGAGGCAAAATCTGAATTCAAATTCAAATTCTCTATATATGAATTAGGCAACATGCAAATTCTGAGGGTAGTTGGCAAAATATTGTAAAGATGACAATAAACTAAAGTCACCCAAAAAAATTGTTAGAATTCATAATGGCCACCATTGACAATTTATTGCAAATTCATCTAACCTTCAAATGCACATAACTTCTAATTTATAGTGAATTTTTAAGTAAAATTTCCAATTTCACCCCTTCACATGGTCTAGTATCTGCAGTGAAGCAACTGGCTGATTCTGAGATAGAAGGTTTCAAAATGTCTTTTGGCTTGCTGATTTAATATGGAATGACGCTGGGAAGAGTGATGTTTGACTTGATTAGGTGCAGCAGAATGAGTTTGATGCTGCAGAATCAATTTGGAGCAACAAAGGCAGTCACATTATGTGACATTACTGTGACTTTGAATCAAACCTTGCTCTATTAATGTATTTTGCTGCAATCCACAAAAGCCATTTTCAATGTGCAGAGAGCACTAGGAATAGCATGAAGATGTTTTGTTGCTATGCTTTCATTTGCCAGAGTTGCTTGTTAACTTGTCTTTTGACTCACTTTATATAAGGAGTGGCATACTTAGAGCAACATTTGACTCAATGTCATTCCAGTGTCACTCCACTGCTACACTTAATTGCATTTTATTCAGTGCATGAGAAGAGTGACATTTGAATATTAATTCAACAAACAATGTTATAAACTTCACTGGAGGTATCAGCATTTTTAAACAGATACTGATGTTTGTTATGACATAAGCCACATCTTACAAAAGTTGCTATGTTGTGGCTACATCATTAACTATCATCATTTGCCTTGACCTATATCATATTGCATCATGTAATGAAGGAAAGGTAGCATGAAGTCAATTTGAACTTTCCCATAAGATAATGACATTCTACTGATGCCCTGCTGTTAATGTGTGAAAAACATTATCCTTGATCTATCCTGTTCTATTTATTTTGCTACATGAACACATATGACAATATTTTGGTTTCAAATTTGATAAATTTCCATGTGGCCACCAATCTGCAACACATCATATAGATCCAATCAAGGATTGGAAACATGTTAAACAGATACTTATGTGTGCTATAGTGTAAGCCATATCTTGCAAAAAGTTGCTATAATTTGGTTACACCATGGTTACTTATTTTATACATGTATTGACCCATTTGCGCCATCTCCTTGTAAAAGTATAGTAATGTGAAGTCAAGTTAAGTTCAAATTTCCTATAGAAAACAATTGCCCACTAACTTTATGGTACAATTTGACAATAAACTATATATCTGGCAGTCCTTGTCATTTAAGGTGTGTGATTGTACAGGCATGCATCAGCTCAGGCATAGAGCCAATAATGCAAGTGATTGATTGCACACATCAGTAAGATAGTTCATTCATGATTTATATTATTAGTTTATGAGCATATGCCAATCAGAACCCGATCAAATTTCCTGCAAACAGAACCAACTAATCATCCCTATTTACTGCATGTATCACATTTTTCAAAGTCAATTGAAACCTTCAATTTGATGTATGAAAACAACAGTAGTAAGATTTCCTAGTTGTGCAATTACAAGCAGAGTTTCATGGTCTCCAATATAAGCAGTTTATAACTCATTTTAATCACATTGTTTGGTCAGTAGTAGTTTCAAAATGCAATCAGAAACTTTGTAAATGCATAATAATATTAAAAGTGACAGAAAATTCTCAAGTTGAAAGAAAATAGCTTTGCTGCTTTTTTCATCACATTTATATAGCATTCTATTGCATTTTTATTCCACATGAACTAATTTGTTTGAGCTTACTAATACTATATTTGAAAAGAAAAGCATAATGTGTTATTATTACAGTTGATATTGTGATTTTGCAACTTCCTTATTAGCAGCCTGAAAGAGGCCAGATAATTTAGGTGGTGTTCAATGAGTATGCCATGCGTTAGGGGTTGGTAGTTCTACACATTTTTCATGATTCTCTGTCATGGTAAGTAAGGGGGTCAGCGGTATTTGAGTGAAGTCAGTGGCTTCACAGTAAAAGCATTTTTGTTGAGAAATTTTGTGTATTGAAGGAACACCAATGCTCAGCATGACCTAAGTGAATAAGGATTTAGAATGAAACCATGCATTCCAGTTTTTATTTATCCATGCCCTGTTTTACTTTGTATTCTTATGTGGGAGATTTTAGATGGGACATGTAATTTTTAGGACATTTTTAGTCGTTTGGTGGTAAATTCAAATTTTTATATTTTGTATAACAAGAAATGAGACTTCTTTTCTTATTCCCCTATCTATCCACTATGCTTAAAAGCAATTTTGCACCAAAACTGTTGTGCATTGAAGGGGGCATGTTTGTTTTAAGCCTTGCCCATTGTAGGGGGGTCTTGTGAACAAATGTGACAGAGTGTCATGATAGAGGGTGGGTAGTTCAAAAATGGCAATTTTATGGTGACATAATTCTTGACTAGCCCCTAAGAGTGTGAATTGCACACATGAAAGATATTATGCATTTGGTTTACCACACACATTGTATTTTCCTTATGATGAAAACTGATCTAGGATCCATCCCAACTGTACTTTTGTAGGCTACATGATAGAGTGCAATATTTCAGCAGTATTTGTGAAAAGTGTCATATATTTTTTTGTGAAACAATGCATGAAAGAATTTTCCTCTGACATCTAAAATGTACCCTCCAGTCCTGAATAGAAGGGGGGTGGTAGTAGCTGGGGGTTGGAAAAAGGTATAAATCTGAATAGCAGGGGGCCACAATAAATGGAGGAGTGGTTGAATGTCCTAGAAACACAGCTCCTTACATACTTACCATCATACTAAAAGCGCTTTCTTCAGCCTCTGTCAATATCACCATCATTGGTATGACTTTGAGCTACATTGTCAGTGCGTTGAACAGAAATTTCCCATTGCAATAAGAATGTCATGGTGTACATTTAAGAAAACATAGTTGGGAAGATGTCTATTCTGGACTGGAGAGTACTTGTAATGTTAAAGTCTTGTTCGGCCATGTTCTGTCCACTTAATTTTGAAATTTATATTTTCACACTGTTTTGAAAATTGGTGAGAATGAATGAACACTTCTATTATTCAGATTAGGTGATAGAGAACTTATGATAGTTCCTTGTGTACTTGCTGTTCCAGGATTATATTTGGCTTACATCATCCCTTGAAAGAAATAATGTTCCTATTCATAAGTATATATATATATATATATAGGAGACATAAACATAGCTGATAGTTTGTGGGAGAGAAAAGTGCAATGTTCAGCATTGTAGAAAAGTAGATTCCTTTAGCCTGATGCTCAATGGGGCTACAATATGAATAGAAAAGGCTAGACCCATGAAGTCACTAAGCCATCAGGGGACGTTTCCACAGTCACTGGAATCGATTCATGTAGCCACAATTTTGCAACTTAAACCTAAAAGTTTCTTGCAGAAAGCAAATTACCCAGAATAAAGAAATCTTAAAATTTAGAATTGATTTTTGTACAGTGGACCTTTTCAAAAATGCACATTTTAGCAACAAAAATGCAACAGTTAGGGTGTGAATTTCTGACACATTTTGCTACAGGATGGTACTATGGCTTTGAAGAATACGTTTAGCAAGGTGCAAAAATGGCAGTTACAAGAAAACTCAATGCAGCCACAATTCAGCAACTCAGAGCCATGCAAAATTTTGTAGTTGGTGCAACCACCTGGTTGGGAATGTATCATTAAAATATGAACTTACTATGATTATCCAGAAAACGCTTTTTGTGCTTTCATGAATTTGGTGAAATGTCATGCATTTTCCAGGTGGACCCTTATCTATGACTATCCTCGTTTCCACTGGGTTCGAATCCTTGCCAGGGCACAAATTTAGAATTGTTGCAGCCCACTCACAAGTAGTATCAACTTTCTGTTAGCCATTGCTTACGGGAAGTATTATAAATATACACTTGGCTCTAATGAAGGCAATATGATGAAACAGAATAAACATTGCCCTGGCTATGGTGAAGGCCCTAGCTAAGAGTGACTGTATTAAACACTGATTATTCTATTGCGCCTCTATTGCATAGTAGAATAGTCAGTGATCCCTTGATGCATGTATTGATTATAATGATCCTTCTTGTCTCAAAACTTCAACCTATCAGAAAAAGACTTGAGGATTGCTCGCTAATCTCTTCAGCTTTACTTCCTTCTCTTACAAAGTAGGGCTCATCCGCACTCTAGTGGATAGAGCTTACAAAATTAATAATTCTCTACTTTCATTTAATAATGATGCCAAAAAGCTCACACTCATCTTCAAAAGGAATCAATCTCCTGAATATGTAATAAAAAGGGTAGTTAAACGTATCTTGACAATAATGGTAATTCTACCTCCTCATTTGCATATTCGAGATCCCATGAGATAGCACATGTGTAGTGAATGTCATCTTGCGTAGCGTTTTGTGAATAATAGTCCAAGTCTTGAATAGTGGAAAGAAAATCACACCTTTCCCAAGAAAAAGTCCAATAGAAATGACAGAAACGGTAGTTCTTGATTGAGTCATAGCTGGAGCAAGGAGTTTTGAAAAAGAAGAAGCAGTTTCTAAGTGAGTCCATGACTTCAAGAAATGATTGAAGACCACGAGGAGAGTCAGGACGAAGATCTTGCTAAAAGGCTAGCAAATGCCAACGATACCTCTACCAAAGAATCCTGAAAGGGGAAAATTCCTTCAGAAAAAATTTCCCGAAAGGGAAAAGGGTCAGAAAGAACGTTCAAGGCGGGAGAAATTCTCTCAAGCCTTAGGGTCAAAGGTCAACATCATGGCCTAAGCGACTCAGTGCGAGAGCCAAGCCTACATCATGAGGTGAGCAAAACAACGCTAGCCGAGGATGCTGAAGATACCAAACATCAGCTAGCTAGAATAACTGGATCGTTAGCTAGTCTCACTCCAGTCATAGCTGAAATGAAAATTGCATTTGACAACTATAATGATCAGGCAGCGGAAAATATGTCAGAAAGTGACATTGAATCTGTCGTCAAAGGAAGCGAACAAGCTGAGGATGAAGATTTCCATGAGCCGCCAGCAAAAAGATGTAAACTAGAACTCACAGGAGTGGCATGGCAAAAGTTGTCAATAAGTTGCTGCATAACGGAGAGAATCTTAATGCCGATCTCTCAATATTTCTAACAGACCTGCTATGCCAGGGTGTGAGTAAAAAATCTTGCGATGAGCTGTTTGAAAAATACCCAACCATGGGAAATTGCCAAAGCCTTGAAGTTGTTCGTGTCAATCCTGAGATATTTAATAGTGTGCAGAAATATGTCAAAACAGATGATGTGATGCATCAAAAAGCACAGAAGCCACTATTAAAAGGAATCACAGCAGTGGCCAAAGGGCTAACTGACCTCATGATTGCCAGTGAAGCTGAAGATAAGGCATTTTCAGAGAAGTTAATGACTAATACAATGCAGGTGCTGTCAGATAGCTTGTCATTGTCAAGTGATGCCTCGCATAAAATAGATTTACAGAGGGAAGCTCTGTTTAAATCAGACATGAAATCTGAATACCGCTTGCTATGCAGTGATCAACATCCTTTCAAAGACCTTTTGTTTGGGACCGAACTGGGATGATACCGAAAGGACTTGACAGAAACTAGCAAAGTTACATCCAAGATAGCATCACAACACACAGGCTACAAGAGAAATGCCTCTTCTAGCAGTCAGCATGCGAGACCTGATAATAAAAGAAATTTTCCTTTTTTAGGCCATGGCAGAGGCTATACTGGAAGGCACAAAAGTGCATCCACAGGATACAGAAATACAACCCAGAGAAATATCTCCCAGTATGAACCCCGCAAGTAAATACCAGTTCGAAGATATTTGTTCTGTATTGTAAGGTAAGCAAGAGAAGCAACCGTTTTTTCCATGAAGCATTTAATGCAGAGAAATCTATTTTGCAAAGTGATGATACACTGGCAAACCAGCATTTACCATCGGTGGGCTGTCGCAAATTTCATACAGATGAATGGAAAAAGCTAACCTCAGACAATGCAATCCTCGATGTTGTTATGGGTGATAAAATTGATGTCATGGTACCCCTTTAAGCAACCTCAGTATATCAACCACGATTTACGCAAATTGAAGAGAAAGCTCTTCAGACAGTATCAGAGGACCTTTGTTGAAAAGCAAGTAATTAAAAGGTCTATGCATGAAACAGGTGAATTCATATCACCAGTTTTTCTACGTCCCAAGAAGAATGGGAAGTTACGACTTATATTAAACTTTAAAAAACTGAATGAAAATGTCCGTCCAATTCACTTCAAAGTGGACACAATCTGGTCTTGTATAAATCTAATGAAGAAAAACTGTTTCATGGCACCCTTGATCTAACAGATGCCTACTATGCAGTGTCAATACACCCCTCCTCACAAAAGTTACTGAAATTCCTGGTGGGTACAGTTATATAAATAAATAGGTCTGCCCAATGGCCTTTGCTCTGCACCTAGAATTTCACTAAGCTCATGAAACCAGTGTATTCTGCTTCGCGAGCTCGAGGACTCATTTCAAGCGATTACCTGGATGACAGTTTCCTTGTAGGTATGTCATATGAGCAATGCAAAATGAATGTAAATGAAACTTCCAAGTTATTTCGAGATTAAGGGTTTTATATTTCAGATGGAAAATCTATAACCAAGCCAAGCCAAGTTATAGAGCATTTGGGCTTTATCCTGAGCTCTATTGACGTGACAGTCAGCTTTAACAGCACAAAAATTGCAACTATTAAAGCACTTTGTACCGAAATTTTGAACAAAAATACATTTAAAATCAGAGAAGCAGCACAGCTTATGGGCACTTTAGTCTCATGCTCTGTTGGAATGGAATGTAACCCTCTTTTCTACAAAGAACTCGAAATAGAAAAGATTGCAGCTTTAAAACAAAGCAATAGGTTTCTTGATGCACATATGCATTTTTCTTCTTTAGCCATCAATGATATACAATGGTGGCTTGGAAACCCCCAAAAATGTATTATGAAAGTTTACCACAATAAGCCTGACTTCACCCTCACAACTGATGCTTCAGTAGCAGGTGGGGTGCACATAGACAAGACTATGGATGTGGAAGTGGCGACTTCACCCTCACAACTTGTTCCTTGAAAATGAAAAATCCAAACACATTAACTGTCTTGAACTTGAGGCCACAAAATTAGACCTACAATCCTTGTGTAAGGCTGAAGCTAATATTCACATACATATAAAACTAGACAATGTTACTGCCATAGCCTTCATTAATAATATGGGAGACACTCCTTCATTAGCCTGTAATAAAGTAGCACGTGAAATATGGCTGTGGTGCATCCCAAAAAACATATGGCTCAGTGCTACACATATTCCTTGAATACAAAATGAAGCAGCTGATAGGTTGAGCAGATAATTTATTGATAGAACAGAATGGCAACTTAACCCCTCTGTTTTCAAACAGCTAGTAAAGCTATGGGGAAGGCCAGAAATAGACCTTTTTGTGTCACGAAACAACTATCGGTTAAAACCATTTGTGTCATGGCGTGCTAACCCTGAAGCATTAGCAATAGATGCTTTTTGTTTAAGTTGGAGAAATAAGTTTGTTTATTTATTTCCACCATTTAGCATGTAATCAAAGGTACTTCAGAAGCTTCAGGAAGATCAAGCTAAAGGCATGCTCAGCACCATTGTGGAAGACTCAAACCTGGTTCCCAAAGATATAACATATGCTGATGGAACCACTTGTACTACTCCCCAAAGGGAAGAGTGTGTTGCAGTTGTCCCACAACAGGGCAGTGACTCATTAATTGATATAAGGCTGGAAAGCAAAACCCAGAACTAGTGTTGCCTGCCTTTCCAGCACATAAGAGACTATGTGTAATGACTTGCCTTGATGATTTTATTGCAAGAACAGAAACTGTTCAGAAAATACAGAACACAAGGCTATATCTTAGCTACGCTAAACCTTACCACCCTGTCTTGAAAAGCAGATGGTTCAAACATGTGATGGAAAAATCAGGCATAGATATAAAAACATTTAGACCTCATAGCACCAGATCAGCAGCTACTTCTGCTGCACGTAGAAGTGGCGTCCCTTTAGATATCATAATGAAGGTTGCTCGATGGTCAACAAAGTATATTTTTGCTACTTTCTACAACAAAGATGTTCAGAAAGACACTGAATATGGTAGCTCAGTCTTAAGTGGTGCACTGTAAATAATATCCGTGTTTGCTATAGATCATATTAGTTCTGTTTTCTGAACAAATGGTTTGCTCTTAGAAAGACTGGAATATACTGACCCATTAAACTTTCAAGTCTCACGGGATCTCCAATATGCAAATGAGGAGGTAGAATTAAATAAAATTAAACGAGGCTTACCTGTAAGGTGAAGTTTGATTGGAATTCTACCTCCTCATTGCTGCATAGAGAGATCACGTGCTCTCCCTAGGTAGGCTGCTTGTTACCCACCCCATTTTTAGAGAAACGGGCCTCATTTTTCAAAGGATGACATTCACTACGCATGCGGTATCTCACATGATCTCTCTATGCAGCAATGAGGAAGTAGAATTCCTATCAAACTTCACCGTACAGGTAAGCCTCGTTAAATTTTTTAATTCTACACAATCTGATATTAATAGTACTCTCTAATTTAAGCTACCATATCTTCCTTTTTCAAATGTTGCCCAGCGTAAAGTTCGTACAGTATTCAAAAAATTATGCAGTAATCTTACAATTAAATTTACCTTTTCCTCCTTTAAGATAAAAAATCTGATTAAAGTTAAAGACTCTGTGCCTAGATTGTTCCGTTCTTTTGTTGCCTATAATTTTACGTGTGCTGTATGTAATTCTGTATATGTTGGTGAAGCGTGCCGGCACATTTCAACTAGAATTCGTGAGCATCTTTTCACAAGTAAAATTTAACACGGTTATAAACACCTGCGAACTTCTAAAACATGCAAAGATTCTTGTGATGAGAGCTGCTTTAAAGTTATCGACTCGTCTAAAACGTACCATTAACTAAAAATTAAAGAGGCTTTAAATATTTTGTGGGAGGGACCCAATTTAAACAAACAGGTCCAGCGCTACAATTTCTCCTTAACATTCTAGCCCTTTTAATGATTTTCGTTCTCTTCATTATTCGAATTATTTTCCGTTACACCTTCTATTGATTGTGCAACCGTTATTAGTGTGTTCTATTTAGCAATTTAGTATTATAGCAACTGAAGATGGGTAAAGCAATATCCGAAACATGTTTTGCAAGCTGAAAGTTATTGTCGTCTTTTTGCGTCTGATTTCTGATATAATTAGCTTGAGAAATTTTGGAAGAATGTGTATGCATAAAAATGTAAATGTATAAAAAGAATATAT